>VVAS01060172.1:2278-15377 GCA_015103295.1 Ptychochromis oligacanthus
AAAGGAAAAAAAGGAAAAAAAAATGGACAAAAAAAAAAAAAAAAAGAGGAAGAAACTGAAAGGATGGAATCACACGTAATTTACTGACACACATTCTTATGTCAGCAGACAGCATTTTGTCTTCATAAGCATATTCCCATTAAAACTATCCATTCATATTCTGAATAGACCCCTACATGGAGTATGTAATAGCACTGGGCCTCCATTCAGAGTGACAGTATACTTTGACACTTGATATTTTCCATTCTAAGCAGAGCAACTCAGTGATCATGCCAACAGGTATTAACTACTTAAAACTGAATTAATAGCAAACCCCAAATAAAAAAATAAATAGCAAACACCACCCAAAATGCTCATATATAGTCATATAGTATATGCTGAGATGTAATATTGACACAGCTTCAGTCTGTTGTTGAGTGACATCAAATATAATAATCTGTTTTTGCTCCTTAAATTCAGTGTGTCAGGATATGAAGTCTTTGTTTAATTGCTTTTCAAACTCTAACCTCTGCGTGTCTCTCTCTTTTTGTCTTTGTAATAATGTGTGCGTGTGTCACTCCATGCTTGTATGCGTGTATGCATACATGCGCACATCCATGCATTTGAATATGTGTGCATGTGTGCCTCTTTGTTTCTTTTGTGTGTCTTTCTCTGCATGTCTCTTTGCCTGCAACTGCGCTGATGTGTGTGCATATTCGTGTGGGTGTGTGCATGCCTCCGTCTATCAGATGTGCAACAGGTGAGGCGTGGCAAGAGATCATGCTGGCGTGTTCACCCAATCGGCCATGTGAGAAAGGATCAACCAATGAAAACAGCACGTCCAATGAGGACTGTGGCAGCCAGTTTGCCATCATTTACTTTGTCAGCTTCTACATGCTCTGTGCCTTTCTGGTGAGTTCAGACAGAAAGCAATTTTTAATGAATAAAGGAGAGTATTTAATATGATTATGATAATCACAAATAGAAAATTAACATATTTCCCAAAGTGTCAAACTGCGCCAGAAAGATAAATTTTGAAATTGTATACTACATTTAGACTTTAAAGAAATCCAATGCATGGTAAATAAAATGCCCAGTCTATAACTGTTTTGAGTTTGATACTATAGTAACTTACGGATTCATGATTTTCTCCAGATCATCAACTTGTTTGTGGCTGTGATCATGGACAACTTTGACTACCTGACGCGTGATTGGTCGATCCTGGGGCCACATCATCTTGACGAGTTCAAGAGGATTTGGGCTGAATACGACCCAGAGGCAAAGTAAGTTTACAGAGCAATGACCAAGTAGCTTTAGACTAGTGATGGTGGCTCCACGGTGTCGTGGCCAACAAATTCGCCTCACATGCAAAAGATCCCCAATTTGAGATCTGGAGGAGACGCAACCCCACCCTCAGGGGGTCAAAAAGCTAATGTATTACTTGTGCCAGTCCCAGGCCAGGATAAATGTGAGGATTGTTTCAGGAAGGGCATCCAGTGTAAAATCTGTTCTAAGTCAAATATATAAATCCATCTACTGTGGCGACCACTTGGGAAATAAGGGAGCAGCTGAAAGTACATCTAGCTTTATAATAGTGATAGTGTCATTAACGGTGTTTCCCAGCATTTTTCATCTGTCGTAGCTTTCTAAGCCCTGTCATGTGACCTCACTTTAAATTTGATCTCTTTTCTCTTAGCAGTTACATTCAGGTTATCATTTATCACTTACAGTTAGAAAACTATGAATCATTTATCCATAACTATCAGTGTACGATTTCATTCGTCCAGTATTTTTAGGTCCTACACCACTTAAGTGTGATTCATTTTGTTTAGTGATTGTTTTCAAAGGTTTATTCATTATTTTTAGCTGACATGGTTGTTTAATTCATAGTGTAGGCTGACAGTTTCAACCATCAATCCATAGTTTTAACTAGAAATTTCAACTGATAGCCTTTACCTAATAGCTAAGCTACTCCGGTTTAAATAGTCCAACTTTGTATTCATAGTTTGAGCTGGCAGTTTCATTCTTTATCCGTACTGTCAGCTAATAATTTCAATGGCATATGAGTGCTTTTGGGAAACAGTTTAAATAGTTTCTGCACTGTTAACTAACATATTAAACTACTTATCCATACTTTTAGCAGCAAGTTCAACTGCTTCCATAGTATAGCATTTTAAACCATTTCAGCTATTAGCCAGTTTTGAGGTAGGTATTTCAACCATTTCTCATCTATTTTAAAAAATGTATACATGTATTTGTTTTGTCTTTTATGTTTTTACTGCTTATCCTTTATTTTTAGTTAACTGGAAAGTTTTCTGCTCAAATCTGCTCAATCTTTTAATTATTTATTTAATTAAATCATGAGTTCTGTTCAGTTACTTGAGCTAATCTGTCCATGTGCCCCATTGCTGCTGCAGAAGCACTCCCGGGGGTACTCTGTACCCCTGGTTGAGAATCACTGGTGTAGAGCGCCTCAATAATGTAACATCTGGGCTTGTTTTAGGGGGAGAATAAAACATCTTGATGTGGTGACTCTGCTTCGGAGAATCCAGCCTCCCCTCGGCTTCGGAAAGCTCTGTCCACACAGGGTGGCTTGCAAGGTAAACGCACTCACACAGTCCCACAAATTCCTAAACAAGGTCTGAAGACTATAGAGCTGTCAAAAATATCCAGAATAGGTCAAGTTCAATTGCTGAATAATTAGGAAATTCATCAGGTTGTGTTAGAGCGATGACATATGGACAGCTCATAACACCTTCCACAATGACTCAAAACACACGCTGACAACAAATCGTACCTGAGAAGATATCTGAAAAATCTCTCTAAAGGAAGATTAGAGTCAAACCGCTGTCTGTTTATTTTTAACAAACTGCCTGCTGCCAGTATCTGTTGGCAGTTGTAAGGGAAATTCACTGTGTTAAATATGTGTTTGTGTGTCTGTGGATGTTTGTGTGTTTCATCTCATGTAGCGTCTGGTGTCGATGAACATGCCCCTGAACAGCGACGGAACAGTGATGTTCAACGCTACACTGTTTGCCCTGGTCAGAACCGCACTCAGGATTAAGACGGAAGGTAAAAGACACGTTCAGGGACAAACACTATCACAACTGTACAGGCAGCAAGCCACACACACATACGCAATGGTGGGCACATCATCAGATACTAAACAGCATAATATGAAATTACATGTATTTTTATTTTGCCCAAGTTTTTTTGTTGTTTTTTTTTAATCTGTTGGGGAAGTAAGGGATGTAATTAAAGTTTAAGGGCACAAGTGATCATCCATTAAAGATGGATGTCTTTGGTTTATTGAAACCTCAAGTTTGGCATTTTGGCCATCATCATTTTGTTTTTTGGAGCCAGAAGTCAGCTCATGTATGGGTGCATTACAGCTACAGCATATAAAATAAACAGCCCAATTTGTTTTACAGCAGGAAAACACTGCGTCACTTACATAAATTTGGGGGATCCTTGAAATAAAATGTTAAATGCAATGTCCCACAAACACAGATGCTGTGTACTGGCTTTTCACACTGGCTGGGCTGTGTTTTAATGTAATGTACAACTATGGAAATATAAATTTGAACATACAGTGTGTACTGTATACTGTGCTTTGTGTGTGCAGGGAACCTGGAGCAGGCCAATGAAGAACTAAGGGCAATAGTGAAGAAAATCTGGAAGAGAACCAGCATGAAGCTCTTGGATCAAGTAGTACCCCCTGCTGGTGGTATGTATACCCTGTAGCACAGTTGCCTATGCACAAATACTGAAAAGGTGAACACTTCCAACAGTCATTACTTTACACACCTTACAGTGATCAAAACCTTGGCTGCATCACTTGCAACAGCTTTTCTGAAAAATCTTGCAAGGTTTTATTTTAATTAATCTCTTTTAATTATGATGTTTTTATGTTTTGCAGATGATGAGGTAACAGTCGGGAAGTTCTACGCTACCTTCCTCATCCAGGAATATTTCCGCAAGTTTAAGAAGAGGAAAGAACAAGGGCTGGTGGCCAAGGTGCCCCCCAAAACTGCACTCTCTCTGCAGGTACACACAGAAGCTTTGCTCACATAAAGCTAAATATACAGGGGTGGATTTTTGAGATTATAAATTTGATCCTGGGTTATCCCATGACATGTAAACAACACTTCATGGTGTCTGGTCTGTGTGTAGGCGGGCCTGCGGACATTGCATGACATTGGTCCGGAGATTAGGAGAGCCATCTCTGGAGACCTGAATGTGGAGGAGGAGCTGGATAAAGGCGTAAAGGAGCCTGTGTCAGCAGCATCTGAGGACGATATCTTCAGGGTAAAGGTTGGATACACACACCTTCACTCACTCTCCAGAGAGAGAGAAAGAGAGAGAGAGAGAGATGATCGGCGCCAGCTTGAAGCCATATTGTTGCTTCATGCACATAAACATACATTATTGCATGTGCTCAGAGTCAAAAAGACATTAAAAAAGCTTCATGTTCCACCACATAGCCTGGCTACAAAGTGGTATACTTATTGAACTATATTTTTGGAACTGGACATCTGAGTTTTCCACAAACTTCGTGTGAAAACAAATAGAAACACAGCAGTATTTTACAACAAGCTGAAACTAATCACCATCCACCTAATTGAGCACTTCAACTGTAAGCCTTACATACATACACACACATACCCAAAGCTTCTTCTTCTCCTTTGGTAAGAGGGTGAGTTAAACTGTCAGCCTTCCATTTTCACCACCATTGCAACATTCATATGCTGTTTTGCTGATTTTCATTTACCTTTGTATAGTGTACATATAACAGATAACATATAACCAAACCTCTGTAACTAGCTAATATTAAACAATATTAAATTTATAGAAAAGGCTGCAGTGCCTGGTTTATTCCATTTTATCACTCTGCTCTCATGTAAAGAATTACATCTGCTAAAAATGCTCCAAAGATTTTTGGTTTGTGACAGAAGCTCTTTGCTTTTCATTTCCATCATTGCTGAATAAAGTTTTATTAGTGCAAGCGGTGAATGTGGCAGTAGTAGTTATGACTTTTGACTGGGGTGTCATGTGCAATAAAATATTAAGATATTTTTAACTCAATATTTTACCTCTACCTTTCTTTTTCCACTTTCCTCATCTTCATGTCACATCTTTCCATTTCTCCCCTCTTCTTGTCACCTTATTCTGTTCCTCCACCCCATCTGTCTCCTCTCGCACCACAGCGTACAGGTGGGTTGTTTGGCAACCATGTCAACTACTACAACCAGAGTGATGGCCGTGGGTCCTTCCCTCAGTCCTTCACTACCCAACGTCCCTTGCACATTAGCCAGAAAGGCTCACCTTGTGAAGGCGAGAGCCCATCTCATGAGAAGCTCATGGACTCGACCACTTTCACCCCTTCCTCTTACTCCTCATCAGGCTCCAATGCCAACATCAACAACGCCAACAACACTGGCATGGCTGGGGTGGCAATCCAGGGCATCAGTCGATTCCCAAGCCCTTCTATAAGCACTGTGGACGGGCACACAGGGCAGCCACTCACCCCCATCCTGCTGCCAAGATCTGCATGGTGCTTTCCTCCAAAGAGGTGAGTGCAGGCTGAACAGCAGCTTCCATCTGCTTAAACATAATTTCCCTTTATGTGAGTGTTGTTTTGGACTTTTCTGTTTCCCTTTCTACTTTATGTGCTCTCTGAGTTATGAAAATTTGTTTTCCTTTTTCATTTCCCAGCCATTAGTATAAATATTTAGCTAGCTGGTTAACATAATTAACAAACAAGATGTCAGTATAGGCATAAATAATTCAGCTGTTTATTTCTTTTTACTACCTGCTTTCTTTCCCTGTCTTTTGTTTCTGGTTGCAAGCAGGACGTGTTTTTATGACAGCCTCATGCGGTATGTTGCCAGGGGACAGAGAGCGAGAGACAGAGAGAGAGTGTGTGTGTCTGTTAATCTCATAATGTCATATAAAATAACATAGCTGTCAGGGTGCTATAGTAACACTTGTTGCTATGCACACAGTGCTTTATTTGCAATAGCAAAAGCCATTCTACATGCTGCTACTATAAAAATCAGCTACCAAAGCCATAGATAGACTGTTTGGTTCAACGTGGCCAAACCTTTCCTATCAAGGGCTTCTGTGACTGCTGTTTTATTGAATATTATGACAGGTCTGGGTTAGACACAATGCCATTCATCTGTGTAGAAATGTACACACATCTGAAAGCTCATACTTGTCTGCTATTTGGAGTATAGTCGTTCAGTGCAAATGTGGAAATGTAAGATCTACACTCACCGCCACTTTATTAGGTACACCTTGCTAGTACTGGATTGGACCCCCTTTTGTCTTCAGGACTGCCTTAATTCTTCATGGCATAGATTCAACAAGGTGCTGGAAACATTCCTCAGAGATTTTGGTCCATATTGACATGACAGCGTCACGCAGTGGCTGTAGATTTGTCGGCTGCACATACATGATGTGAATCTCCCAAAGATGCTCTGTTGGATTGAGATCTGGTGACTGTGGAGGCCATTTAAGTACAGTGTACTCACTGTCATGTTCAAGAAACCCATCTTGAGATGATTTGAGCTTTGTGACATGGAGCGATATCCTGCTGGAAGCAGCCATCAGAAGATGGGTGCACTGTGGTCATAAAGAGATGGACATGGTCACCAACAATACTCAGGTAGGCTGTGGTGTTTAACAATGCTCAATTGGTACTAAGGGGCCCAGAGTGTGCCAAGAAAATATTCCCCACATCATTACACCACCACCAACAGCCTGAACTGTTGATACAAGGCAGGATGGATCCATGTTTTCATGTTGTTTATAATCCTACCATCCGAATGTCGTAGCAGAAGTGATCAGACCAGGCAACATTTTTCCAGTCTTCTGTTGTCCAATTGTGGTGAGCTTGTGCGAATTGTAGTCTCAGTTTCCTGTTCTTAGCTGACAGGAGTGGCATCCGGTGTGGCTTGCTGCTGCTGTAGCCCATCTGCTTCAGGGTTCAATGTGTGCGTTCAGAGATGCTCTTCTGCATACCTTGGTTGTAACAAGTGGTTATTTGAGTTACTGTTGCCTTCCTGTCAGCTCAAAGCAGTCTGGCCATTCTCCTCTGACCTCTGACATCAACAAAGTATTTTCACAGAGAGAACTGCTGCTCACTGGATATTTTCTCTTTTTTGGACCATTCTCTGTAAATCCTAGAGATGCTTGTACGGGAAAATCCCAGTGGATCAGCAGTTTCTGAAATACTCAGACTAGCCTGTCTGGCACCAACAATGATACCACGTTCAGTCACTTAAATCACCTTTCTTCTTCATTCTGATGCTCCGTTTGAACTTCAGCAGGTTGTCTTGACCATGTCTACATGCCTAAAAGCACCAAGTTGCTGCCATGTGATTGGCTGATTATGTATCTGTGTTAATGAGCAGTTGAACAGGTGTACCTATCATAGTGGCCAGTGAGTGTATATTTACATGAAATTTGGCTTGTATGTTTTGGATTTTTTGCTTTATTTGGTCCAAGTTAAAATACTAATATCAAACTTGGCAAAGGTTTTGATTTTAACGACTGGATGACTTTCCACTAGCACTCCTTTCAGAACAAACTATACATATTAAGTAATTTTATTGGTAAGACTCAGAACAGCAAAGTCATTAATACCTTTATTTATTCCTTTCACCTTCTTTTGCTGCTTGTTGGGGTCTTGGCTTTACACTTTAGTTATGTATGCACATTATGTGTGCTCAGTTCTGGCATGTGTGCGCACATTTTTGCCTGTTCACTTTGCCTACTTGGACAGTAATTGATCTAAAATTACACACTCCAGTACAGGCAAAGCAAAGTATAATCTTTCTGATGCACTTTCCCTTTGGTTTTGATCAGCTCAGCAACAGGTTAACGTCTGCCCAGGCTTGACCAAAATCATCAAGAAGTCAGGTCGCTGTTCTAACCCACCCAGAGTTTGCTGTTGAGCCGTTAGCTGATTAAAGGGACATCTGGCATTTTTAATTTTATCCTGTTTTTCTTCACCAAGCTGTTGTTTTTTTGGGAGGTTTGTGTGTTGCTGCCTAAAATAATTAAAAGAATTGCTTCACAAATAAAAATTATGGGTACTTCAAACTGATATTTTGGCATTTTATTACAACTCTTATTTCGAAACACAGGGAAGCTGAAATGTTGCAGCTTTGAAGTGAAGAAGAAGAGATTAAAATTCAAATGTCAGAGTGTCTCCTTAAAGCTTGAGTCTTGGGTATGAAATAGAAATGACTGGGGAGAAGACATCTTTGAGATGCAAAGAGAATTATAAGCTCCTCCCACCAGACAAGCACAAGTATAATATAAGTTGGATCGAATCTTGCTCTCCCGAGGTAAAGTCCTGTACTTAACCCACTGTGCCATAGCATCTTCCTATGTGGTCTTTTACAATTCACTCGATCTGGTCTGAACAGATCTGATTAGTCTTGTTAGAGCCCAGTAGAGGTGCAGGAGTCTAGTTCCCTATCAGACTACAATATGAAAAGTTATTGTAGAATTTCCTTTTGTCCAGTGACGCCAAAAACATCTTGTCAACCCCATGCAATGATTCACAGCATGTAACAGATGAACAAAGAAAGCGAAAGACTTTGATTCTGAACTTTGTTGACCTTGGAAGTATGATAACAGCATAAAAAGTACTTATTTAAATTCTGTGCAGGCCTACATTAAAATACAGCTCTATGAGACTTAGCTAGCAACATCCCTCAATAATGTATCCTCTTCTTTGTTTTTTAAAGATGTCTCAACTTCAGTCTTGCTATCAATTGCCATATTCCAGGTGTTGTCTTTAGAGCTATTCACCATTTTGCTTCAAGAAATTAGCTGCAATTTCCACCTGCTTCTCTTCAGACTTTTTCTTCTCCTCCTTCCTCTTCCTACGTGCAGTAGTCAAGCATCCATGGGTTTCTCCTTTGAGTGTTTTTGGGTTTTTTTTGCAAATCATCTTTCAGTGTATTTACATGTATTTGCCTGTTTGTCTTCCTATTTTTCTGTCTGTTGTGTGTCTTTATGTTCATTTTGTGTTTTTGTTTGTTCGGCCGTTTGCTTGTTTGTCTGTAGCTCGGACTCGTGTGACAGTCATCTGCCAATCATCCGAAGAGGGGAGGGGTCAACAGAGGAGACATACGACGAGAGCTATGTTGAAGACAGGGTGTACCATGAGGATGACCACTCCCTCTCCTCTGACATGTAGCGTTTAAACACATATGCACTCGAAAACAGCAACAAAGAAAGCTTTTTTTTTTTTTTTTAAATCTCCAAATCTTTAACATTTTACAACGTTTTCTACATTTTATGCATTTGTGTGCTCTTGTTAGGCTGGTGTATCATGATGAGACTTGTAAGCAGTTGACTCCCATGGAGGAAGCAGAGGAAGTAGAGGACCGAAGAGGAGGAGGAGGGTGGCAGTCTCCCAGGAGAGTCTTCCTCTGCCCCACTTCTCTGGGTGAGTAGAGGCACATGCACTTTAAAAAATGTTGCCTATAAATTGTACCCACTCTAATTTATGCATCTTTACATGCTGTGTTTTTGCATATTTGTGATGTTGATGTCAGGGCGGAGATCATCCTTCCATCTGGAGTGTCTCCGGAGACAGTCGAGGCCAGACGTCTCTCAGAAGACGGCTGTACCTTTACATCTTGTACATCATCAGGTAGCAGACACCTACATAATAACAGCAAACACACAGAGTTACAGATGCACATAAAAGACTTAAATACATTTTAAATACAGTATGTGACATTGAACCCCCAGCTTTAATCAGCAAACATAATCCTCCCTGCTGCTCCTCTCTAACTCTCTCCCTCTGCTCTCTCCTCCTCCTCAAGGCTCTGGCAGTGGCAGGGTTGAGTCCTCTGCTAAGAAGGAGTCACTCGCCGACCCTCTTCAGTCGGCTGTGCTCCACGCCTCCAGCAAGTCCCACAGGTATACCACATCCTGTGCACACACCAAAGGCCAAAAAGCTGTTTGTCAGGAAAAAATGGATCACATTACCTATATTTAATGGGGAATAAAGCAGACCACTGAAACCGGGATAGGGAATTTTGAAGCAGCTTTGTTCTTGTCACATTACATCAGTGAGATAGGTTTGTTCTCCTAACTAGTGTTGTTGTTTTGGGGTTTTTTTTCTTTCTCTTAGCTCAATGCAGTGATGCCTCCTACCAGCGAGTTCCGTCTCTGAGGCTAGAGGGCTCCAACTCCCATGAAAAGCTCAATACCAGTTTGCCCTCTGTCAATTGTGGGCCATGGTAAAAATTAGAGCTGCTCCAAGTAACAGTCTGAATGATGTTCTAGGCACAATAATGTTGGTATTAAACAAATGCCTTCCCCCTTAGGTACAGCGACAGTAATGGGAACAGCCGGGTGCCCAGTCCTAGCCCCACCCCTAGCATGTCAGCATCCAGTCAAAGGACACCACGGCCGGTGTCACTCACCGTGCCCTCACTGTTGGGGAAAGACTCCAGCTCGCTGTCTCATGGCAGCGCAGGCAGTCTAGTGGAGGCGGTGAGTATGAGTATGTGCTGTATGTACGTGTACCTGTGTACAGGTTGGTGGAGTTTATTCTCTACTTGTTACTTAGCATATATTCAACACTATACTGTTACACATAAAACATTCAACCTTTCTCCTGTCTGTCCATTCCTCTTCTACTCATTTCTGTGTTAAGGTCCTAATATCAGAGGGCTTGGGTCATTTTGCCCAGGACCCCTCGTTCATCGAGGCGACCAAAGCGGAGCTGGCTGACGCCTGCGACATGACCATTGAGGAGATGGAGCACGCCGCCAACAACATTCTCAACGGCAACACTCCCACAAACGCCACATCCAGCACCTCCTCCACCTCTCAGCACAGCCCTAATGGCAACCTCCTCCCCTTCCACACAGCAGCAGCGGCAGCAGCAGCATCAACACACAGGGACCGAGTGGTCGGCTTGAGTCCTAGTGAAGGTGGGGGAGAGGCCGCAGGGAGCAGGGGCTCCATACACGGGCCCTCCTCTATAGAGGAGCGGCAGGAGCTGTTAGCCAGAGGAAGAGGACGAGAAGAGGAGGAGGAAGAAGAGGAGGAGGAGGAGGAGGAGGAGGAGGCGGCGGCAGGCGGGAGGGAAGAGGGGCACCATAGAAGCTCGCTTGTGATTGGAGGAGCACGACAGAGGAACAGCGGGCTGTTGGAGGATGAGGATATGGAGTGTGTGACGAGCTTGTAGGAGTCAACTCAATGGGGTCGATCGGTGAACTGGCCCCTCTGACATCATCAGAGACTGATGCTTGTCAGTGCTGCTAACAGCACCACGGCTGGCTCTGTCTGTCCCCACCCTTCACACACACACACAAAAATACTCTGTCACTCTGGACAGTGGCGGCCAGTGATGCAACCTTGAACACCTGGTTATGACTTTGTTAGTCTATGAGTTAGTATATGAGTGGATGTTTGTTGTGAGAACAATATACTATACGAGCGTGTGCTTATGTGCGTTTGTCGGTGTGACCTATGATTTTTTTCTATCTGTACGTGTGTGCGTGTGTTCTCCACACGTGTCTGAGTGCGTCTCTAAAGTGCCTCACAGTTTTATCATGTCCTCAAAGTGTTAAGCGCAGAAAAGTAGACACAAGCAAAAAAGACAAAGGAAAGTACGACTGAAGGAAGGTAGACAGGAAACAACAGAGGCAGGATGTCCTTTGATGGATTTCCTGCAGACAGCATAGTGTGTTAAATGTTTTCATTTCCTATGCCTACGTTGGTGTTATTGTTGTTTGTCTGGCCGCCATGACACCAGGTAGGGGACAGCAGACCAGCTTTTGGAGGGGTCAGTTTTGAATTACAGTCTGACCACAACCACTTGAGGTCAAAGGTCAACTCCTCTTCTTTGGTTCACTGATGATGAAGCGCTGTATTGAGTAAAACGGGGGTAGAAAAAAAAACCCTGTTTGAAATCTCATTTCTCCTCCTCTTCCAAAGCTAAGGAACCATGGAGCACAGCCCTGCCAGCCTGGAGGTGGGATTGAGGTGACCACACCACCTCCAGCCAACAGGGGGGAAGGATTTGAGGGATGGTCCAACAGCCACAATAGGGCTGCCATAAGGGGGGGGCACCGGCAGAGGAAGACATTCTCTGGCCAACAGGAAGCTAGCCAGCTCTTTTTTTTCCTCTGTTGGTCAGTAAAACTCCAGCGAGAGACAAACTCAGATTGTCCGTCACCTTGATCTGGCTTCGCCTCCGCCGCTGCTTTTCCTCGTTTGGTCACACCCACTTGCTGCCCGGACCAGGAGGAGCACTGGGTGGCTAAGCAGAGACAGCGAGCCCCCTTTTCTGCCTCATACCTCGCCGTTCCTCTCTCCTTCCTCCCTCCTCTTTGGTTATTTCACCATCCCTCTCCCTCCATCGCTGAGTTTTTTTGCTTTGTCAGCCCTCGGGGAGGCGTGCGTTTGTCGAACAGGGCAACAGAGATGGCAGAGTGGCGGGAGAATGGGAGTGACCGATTGAAACAAAAAGCAGAATCTGCCGTCAATCAACAACACTTCCTTCTCCAAGACCCTCCGCTTCCTCTCAGCGTGGAATCCTATTGGATTTGCTGCCACACACTATTTCTACAGACCACGCCCACTATGTATTTAACAGTTCAATATTGTGCAAAACTGGCTAGCCATGACTATTTTTGTTTTATATTCATGATGTTATTGGTTTAATTTATCCTTGATTTGTTTGCACAATTGGGGTGCTGGTCCTATAAATGTATTTTTGCTCGGTTTATTTTAGGAGAATTTTAAGAGGTTTTAAGTATCGAAGCAGGGCGTAGTGTTTGTGTGCGAGTGCATAACTATATTTGTGCGTGTGGGTGTGTGTCTGCGTTTTAGTACAGGATGTATGCATGTATGAATGCGTGAGATAGAGTGCGTATCTTTAAAGGGGGGGGGTCTTTCTCTCTATCAGTATGCACCTTTTACAGATTGTATCTATTTATTTATTTATTTTTCCCAGAAGAGAAAAAACGTGTGAGAGAATGTGAGTGTGTGTGTGTGTGTTTGAGTGATTACTTGTGTATTCTAAAAAGCTGATTTTAAGCCTAGACAGTAAATTAAGGTAGCATTACAAGTATGG
>VVAS01060192.1:7550-18291 GCA_015103295.1 Ptychochromis oligacanthus
CAGGAGTGGAGTGTTGTCAACAATAACATGGGGCTCAGACTTATCAAGCAAATTAGCACGTGACGGTCTTTATTTGTACACTGTTCAAGTGCTCTCAGTTTGTAATCCTCAAATCAGCACAGGAGCTACTCTGAGACTAAGTTTTTTAAATGACTTTTTAATCAAGTCTCCCTCAACCTTATCTATTTCCACTTCAGTTAGTGGTTTCCTATATTTCCCTGAACGCGTTCTGACAGAAAAGAGAGCTGAACTTGTTACTTAAAGTGCACCGTGGGTTGTGGCTGTGCTGCTTTTAATCTACTTGATTTGCTTCAGGAGGAGAAATTGGTATGTCTAGCTCTTCAGCAACGGATTATTCTGCCATGATTGCTGAACATCGCTGAACAATAGCAGCTTTTTCTCTGAATCTGGATGGCCTGACACAAAAAGCTGGCTTTTACTATTAACGTTTCAGGCAGCTGAGCATTGTTCAGCTATCAGTCCTCTGAAGCTGTAATGGAAGTTTTTGTTTGTCTGACTGTGAGATGAAATAGCACAGCGTCCAGACCGGTACGTTTTGGCCACTGTTTGAAATGTCGCTGGACTGAGTAATAACTCATGGTTCGATGCAAATGAAGAAGCAATAGGGCAGGGAATATAAACTGAGAAGCAGGAGCATTTTAAAGTGAGCAGAGGAGGAAGATGTGGGATGATGAGATGGGATTTAGCAGATAAAGCAGAATGATTCCACTTTGTAGCTTATTCCTGTAGCCTTGAAGAGGCATTATGTTTTAACTTCTTCAGCTGAAGCTCATACTTGTGATATTCAGGCAGAGCTGAAAACTATTCACTTTTTCATTATTTTTAGTCACACAATCCAGCAAAAATGGCAAGTATTCGTTGTTTTTTTTTTGCACCACATAAACTTAGGACAGGTTTTGGAGAATCAGGTCGAGATATTTTCCACATTCGTCTTTTTTCACACAGCAGGAAACAGTCTGGATCAGATGAGTTTGCACTGCTGGAAATACTCCGTGGTTTAGATTAGGTAGTGGCCTGGCTCGAGCGCGCAGGAGGCAGGACACATGACACCTTCTTGCCACCCACTAGTAAGGCTGCTCAATTATAACCAAGATAACACAACTATCCATTACATTAAACATCACGCAGTTATTTTACTTTAAAACATGTGTTTTATAGGACATTTCCTTGAATTTTAAATAAAATTCAAATGAAAGAGAAATACATAAATGAAGAAAGAGGTGTACATGTGGAGGACACAGGTTCATCCTAGTGGGAACTTGACTAGTGGGTGTTTGACTGAAAAGCCTGCCTCGCAAGGGCAACTGCTGATCCCTGCCAGCCTGTCTCCACAGTGGGAGCAGATGAGGGCGAAGAGAGCCTAAGGCAGCAGTTGACTTAGGTGCCTCGGGGGAAGAGTGACAGCGAGCCGAAGCCAAGCCAAGTGACGTGCGCTACCAAAAGTGGACTGGATGAGAGACCCTGAGAGATCCAGAAACAAAGACAGCTGAAGGCAGCTGAATGGGTTCAGCTATAAAAACATTACTTCCTCTACATGGATCTTGTTGACAAAGGGCTCTGTTTTAAAGATACATATAGTTTATGTGTCCATGAGTATACTAGGGTCCGTCTGGGTCCATGTGATGTAAATTTTGTCAGACGGTAAGCATGGAGGTTTGTGCAGACGTCTGCATGCCTGTCCATTTTTTAATGACTCGTCAGAGTGTAGTCATGGGTAGACTACACTACGATCCACCAACTCTGAACACGCCCTTCCAGCCTTAAAGAAGTGTAACACGAATGACTACTCGCCTGTGGTGTGTGCAGCTGTCCAGCTTTACACCAGAGTATTCTCCCCATCTCAAGCTTAATTTAGAGCCTATGACGTAGCCTACACAAGTGATCAACACAGTGCCCGTGTTGGTCTGCATTTTCTGTGCCAAACCCCTAGTTGGCGGAGTTTCTTTCTTCAAGTTGATTCATTTTGTTTCAGCTGATCTGAAAAATGGCAGCAGCAGAAGAAGTGAGCTGGAGGACACTACGGCATCGATCAGGCCAATCACAGTCATTGCGGGCTGTGTTGATGTGAAGCCTAGTTTAATGGATGTGCACGTCAAGTTACGGCGTAGGATTTCTGAAGGGTTTAAAGCAGAAGCATGAATCACATATTATTCCCCTTGGCTTCAGCTGAGCTAAAGAGTGAGTGAGCTTTTAGCGAGGGGGGGCAAAGCATACCATTGTAAGGGAAAGGTGTGGGCTTGATTCATAACACACCTTTTCACTCAGTGGAAATAAAAGCAAACTGCAAATCATTTTATACTTTGTACTGTGGAGGTATTTAGGGAATGATGAGACCTTTTCTGATGTTTCAAAGAATCAAATAATAGGGAAAACACTCTGTATTGTTATTGGAGAGTAAAAACCCTATCAAAAATAAAAGACCTCCGGTGGGTCAGCAGCCTTTGTGACCCGATGAACTGTCTGAAGAGGTGCGACACTCAGATCATGGCGGCATAAATTTGAATCTTTGTGGCTTTGGAAATCTGGTATTAGTGATAAGCCTTTCATGCTTCCCGTTAAGCCTACCTAATCAAAAGTTCATCCTGGTAAGATCAATACAATATTTGCGTATGTTGATGAAAAGAAAGAAAAAAAACAATTCATTGCAAAAGCTTCTTTATATGCTTCAATAGGTGTAAAAGCACAAGCTGCCTGTACAATATACTTGAAATGTATGACAGTGAGAATAATTGCCATGTCAAATCCTCTTGGGCTTTCAACATGTTCCTGTTCGTTTGATGCATGACAACTGCCAAGGTGACAAGCAGACTGTCACAAAGCCTAGGGTGAGATAAAGCTTGGAGACACATTTAAATACTGGCTTGCGATTTCCAAGTGGTGACATTGCACCGAAAGTATGACAGTTTTGTTCACACTGCATAGAAATTTATTTTTTAAACTACTTAAGCATTAATATTGCAGTCTCTTTATAGTCACAGAAAGCCAGGAAACATTAGTAAGAGAGATTTATCAAGACGGGCAGCTTATTTAAACAACAGATTGTGACATTTAATGCAGCTGAGAGTTATCACAGAAACCTGGAATGAAGAAAAGGCGTGGGTGTTTTATTACACTTATCAAGTGGGAACCTCCTGCTACAGATGCTCCACTCAATTAGATCCTCAACACTTCCCAAGGTGTTAAAGGTAAATTCTGACTCTTAGCACACAGATTCACTGATGAGCCATTTTTACACATGAACTTCTGATAACTTCAGGAGAATCAGGTGGGAATATTTTCCACAGTTAAAAATAAATATTTATCTTAAAATATAAATTCTCACTTGTTATATTTAAATCGTGGAAGTATTTAATGCTTTACTACAGCCAGAAGTTTTCCAACCGACATTAAACAACAAGCATACAAGAAAAATAGGTTAACTACCATAAGAAATGTGTGAGGCAAGGTGAGATTAGATGCAACTGCACAAACAGGAGAAACATGCAAAGCTAAAGAGCCCTATTCATCCATCTGTCCATTTTCTTCTCCAAAGTCAGCAAGGTATCCCAGATGTCCTCTTCCCTGGCACTGCTCTCCAGTTACTCATGGGGAATCCTGAGGTGCTCCAAGTCTAGGTGAGATACATAATATCTCTAGCGAGTTCTGGGTTTGCTCCGAGGTGTCCTCCCAGTTAGGCATGCCCGGAAAAGCTTCAAAGGGAGGCATCCTGATCAGATGCCCAAACCACCTTGTCAACAGTGCAGATTCTGCCAGGTAAACCTATCATGTCACAAGTCTAGTACAACTACGTGCAATCACTTAAGAGAAGGCACAGGGCACAGTCTTTGAAGGATAGGCAAATTCTTCCCAAATCCAGAGGGTTGAAATCCCTACTTTGGACATGTTCACACTACTGAGAAAATGCCCCAAAGGGAGTGCACATTCTTTTCTGAGAGCTGCAGTGTACTCCATCAGTTTTTAAAAACATAGCTCAAAGATGTGCTACACATGAATATTGTTAATAAAAGGCTGTAGAGGCAGAGAAAACAACTGAATTGTTTTGGGGGGCTCGGGTCTATTTAAAAAACTAGAGACAAAGCACCGCAGCACGTTACAAGACAAGAGCCTCATCCAATGCATGAGAAGCTTAGGCCTGGAAACAGGGTCGATACATCATCACTCAACAAGCACACAGCTAATATTCTTCCAGTGTCGACGTAAGCTCCCTCTTTCCTATGTTTCAGTACAAGCAGCTGTTGATCAATAGACCAAGATGATCGGCTCAGCTTCACTCGTGATGGCAGAGCAATGCAGACACAACAGAGGACAAGTACAAACACAAACAACAACATTGCCCACTACACTGTAGGGGCCCTATGGTGAGTCAATGAGGTACCTATAAAAAAATAAATAAAAACTCAAGTCCTAGAAAGTTCAGAGCTGATGTGTACGTGTGAAAACAGCTAAAGATGCAAAGCTGGGCTCTCCATTTTGCAGAGAGGAAAGCTGCAGGATCTCTTCCACCGCCCTGAAGGTGAAAAGATTGTCAGTGAAACAAAGGAGACTGCAGATTTTTAGCTACACGATAAAGCACGGAAATTCTCTCTGACCGGGACACGAAAATGGAGGGAGAGTCTGGAGGGCTCCTGAGCTGAGATAACATACATCAGCTGGCCCCCAGCACTGTGTTTATTGAAAGTACTAAAGTGAATCTCTTAAACACAACTCTCTGTCTGCCTCCTGAAGGGGGGCCAACAGTCTGTGACTCCATTTGTCGCGGGGGGAATGAATTGAATAACCTCTCAGGCTAACCTGGCCAGGAGGAGCGAGGAGCGTGTGGCATACAAATGACGACGACACAAGCGCAGCGGTTGGGCGCTCATTCGTGCGAGAATGTAAATGGCGCTGTGATCGTCTGCATGAGAAATTGTTTTTGATGCATCTGACCCCCCACCCTGTCATTGTTAACACAAGGCTAATCTAGTTCAGTGCATCACAGAAAAGAAAAAAAAAAACCCACATTATTAGATTTTTGGTGTCATTTTAAAGTACAGAAAGGGAACACACACACACACACACACACACACACACACACACACACACGTACACACAGAAAAGGATTATCTTGAAGAAGCTTAATTGTTTCCCAGGCAACTAGTTCCCCCACTAAGACGATGACTGTGAAATTTCCGCTAGCGATTATTTTACTTTCAAATGACTTAGCTGTGTCCTCAAGCTAAATCCTTCATGTGAGCCAACCTAGTTTTAAGAGGGGAGAGAGGCGGGAGGGGGGGGTCTGAAATAGATTAGAGACCTCGAGGAAAAACAACATCTCTTTTAGCCCCCGGTACAATAACAAAACTGGGCTGTGAGCTGAAATGAAAAGGTTAGCTCAATGTTTATCGTTAATGATGGTGGGCTTCTGATGAGACCCAGCAGGGGTGATTAATTCATGCAATAAACAAGGCCGTCTAGGGTGTAGTAATTTCAAATCGCCAGATGAGTCACACAAAGCTCTTTTCCTTAATCATTTTAAGCAGGTGCCTGTGAACGGATACGGCCAATCAGAATGGTCAGAAAACATCAGCATCTTCCACAAGTGTCCTCAACAAACACCGGCGTCCATTTTCTTTCTTAATTTGCAACAGAGTGCTGATTCAGAGAGTAATTATTGTGGTGTAATAAACAGAGCCGCAATCAATGACGGTGTCACTTTGTATGGTTTGGGTTAATAAAAGCTGGCTCCTGAGTTCCCTCCCAAAGGTATGCCTTTTGTAATGTCCACAGAGACCGATGCACATGTGGCCTGCCGCTCGCTCGCGACCGTATCTCTTCCTCAAAAGGCTCAGAGCCGCGACAGTAGCACACAATAACCATTGTCTGTGGTAAATCCCCAGCACAGTGAGGGGGGGGGAACCACACGAGAATCGAAACAGGTTTTAAAGTCACACCGCACACTCGTTTTCCACCATTTCAGAGGAACCAGAATACCGTCATCTAAAAAAAGGCGGTGTGCATTATGCAGCAGCAACAACTCCAGAGTGGCCTATAGTCACTTCAATACACCAAACAAAAATACACACAAACAGCAGCATTAAGGGAACAGAGACAAAAACCAAGTGCATTACTTCTCTCTCTCTTTTTTTTTTTTGTTTTTGTGGAAAAAAAAAAGCCATGAAAAGAGTACATTGCTGCTGTCCACATCAGCATCTACACACAGGCTTATGAGTCATTACAGAAATGCTCTCAATGTGTAACATTTCCTTACCTGCAGTTTGGAGGTGGGTCTAGTGTTATTTCCGCAAGCTCTTTTTGAATCCTGTAAAAGAACGATTCATTTGTTAAAATTCATCTCAAGGAGTAGAGCTTTCTTTGGTACATTTATTCAGTGTTACACGCTTTCCAAGAGGTGTACACTGCTTCTAATCCAACTCTGTTACCACCTCGTGGTTTTTCCTGCATAAAAAAAAAAAAATTAATAAATGTTGGCAACCTCCAAAAAGGTTCTGGTCTTTATCCTGAAGGAAAAACTTTTTTGTCTATCAAATGGGTAATAAATAACAAGACTCTAAAAACTCAAAATCATACTACAGTACCCATGTGGAGTCTGGTTAAAGCAGTCCAATCATAATCAAGTGTTCATCTCTGTGATCGTCGACACAATTAAATGTTGCTGCCCTTGATAGTCTGCACCCAAAATACAAGTCTGTTAAACTAATTGTCTTTATTTTATTAATGTACAACTCCAGTAAACTGTTGTTTCTGTGATTTTACAATGCCACACACCACTAGCCGGGGCTGCAGCGCTCCCCACTCTCTGTGATGGGAAAATGTAAACAAGTAAGATGGAAAGTTCTGCGGTACTTTGATGTAGAAAACAAGCGGCTGTATGTCGGCTCTGTCAGAGCAAACTGACATATCACCGGTTGGCTGGACTGATGTGTAATAGGGTCATGCAGATGGATGATGATATTGGGGATCGACGAAGGTCAGCTATCAGTGACAGCTCACCAGTCAAACGATTTTTAGCCAATTTCCCCACTGATGCTTTGATATTATCATTATTATAAGATTTATAATAAACTGAACCTGCCTCGCTACAGTTTCATGTGGCATCTCCACAAATGACAGACACTTGCAACACAGACATGTCTGGACGTGCACAATTTTATGCTCATACTTCTGCATGCTTTGAAATTAATGTATGTGTGTGTGTGCATGTGTTTAGCAGTTACACTGATCCATCATGATGAGAGAAAACAGGAGGATATTTCTGACTGTTGTATTGATTTTTAAATTATAGTGTAATGTGAGTGCACTTGGAGAGACACGTGCGTTTTTGTCAGTTAAAAACTCTGCTGTGTGATGAGTTTGGCAAGATGAAGAGTGGAGGAGAGGCGGGTGAGCCATTTTAAACATCTAAAAACCGACTGAAGGAGTTAGCAGAACTTTAAGTGTAAGGTAAGAAAGTAAATAGCCAGAAAATGTCATGATGTAATACTGTTTCAGCAGCGCCGGCTGATATCCGTCCCTTTATTACTAATTAGCTAATTACGGTCAGCTGAATCATTCATCGTTGTATGGCAACATGTAAATGTCTCCTCATGCTGGAAGTGAAAAATAAACTCCTCATCTGTGTGGTCCTCTCTCACCCACAAGCTATTGAGTTTTTTTCTTTTTGGGCCACACGTGCATTATGAAATGTGCTGCCACAGTAGGTGCACATTAACCTCCTGAGCTGTCGCCCCCGACGGCGATACTATTGGTTATCGGCATGCGTAACCACGTTCAGCATGCGTGTGGACGCCAGCCTGCAAGGAAACAAGGCTGCTGATTCAAGCCTCACAAGGCAAAGTAATTTGTGCCACACATTTCAGCGATACTACAAATACAGTTTAGAATATGACTGACAGTTCTAAATGGTGCATAACACAAATGCATTATTTGTAATGCGAGTATTTAATTTCTTCCTTTAGCTTGTGCTCAGCGTTGACTGTTTTCCAAGTGTTTTCTTATTTTTAGACTAGTAAAATTAGTGTGATTTTTCTCTCCCAATTTAAACAAGTAAATTAGTCAAGAGGAACATCCCTATCATCCACCCCACTAAAGAAAAACCAAGGTATGAACTGAAACAGCGGTCCAAAAATTGAGGCGTGAAGTGAAACTCTGGTTTTGATCAGTTGTTGCTATTGCCTTAACTGTATTCAAATCAGTTGTGTTTATGTGGGTAGAAAAAGAGTTACTAACATAGTTTGCAGCAGTGCAGATTCCAAGTGATTGTACTTGTGACTCAAACTTAACTATAACCAGAGTAAGTATTCCCATTGTCTGTTTATTAACACAAAAATTAAGGATGAATGAGACGAATTTGATCATTTGCTGCAGATAACCAAAACCCGTTGGGATTCAGACACTGCTGCATAAAAACACTGAAGTCTGCCCATGTTTCGGCTCTTACGGCTTACAAAAAAAGAGAGAGAGATGTTCATAATGTCAGTCAGTGTTATAAAAAGACTCAGTGGCCTAAGCCAACTCTTTGCTCAACTGGTTGCATAATTCTCTCATCGGCTGTCTTTTTTGGGAATAAGTGTGAAGACTGGTTGGAGGTAAGTGTTGGTGGTGGTGGTGGTGGTGTAGGAGAGACTGCGGAGCACGAGGCGCATCCAGTTGAACAAACAGGCTGAAACAGGAATATCTCTCTTTATAAATGACAGCAGTGACACCTCAGTGCATAGCTGTGCGAGTTAGCTCCTTTCTGTGGGTTTAGTGTCACACTGAATAGCGTAGATGTTTGAAATGACAATGCCTGTGGGACTGTAGTCTTTTTATATTACTTCACACCCCCAGGGCACAAGAAGGGGGAGAGGGCTTCAGTTTAACAAACAACTCCTGTGTAAACGCTCCTCTCTCAAAGCCAGATTTGAGCTCTCTTTTCTTTTCTTACCTCTTGGCACTAGTTGAAAGTTTAGCAGCGGTTTTACTCGAGATCTTGGTCTCCTTCTTTTTGGGCTGTGCTTGCTCTCGCTCCTGTTCAGGTGGTACCGATTCCCGTTGCTCAATATCCGAGCTTCCCCCGCTTGTGCTGGGGCTGTCGTCCGGTCTCTGCACTTCGCTGGACATCGTGGGCCCTAAAGGAATAAATAAATAAATAAGTGTTAATAGGCAGCAAGTTTCCACACCGTCAGATAGTTGGGTAGACTTGGGGGAAGCCACAGTATGAGTTATTTAATTTAATCAATCAAAGGCTGGGCGTGGATGAGGGTTAAAATTGGGTAGACTGTAAGCTGATGAAAAGACATTTGTCAAAGCCTACAGTACATGAGATTACACATGTATAAGGCCCCTGTTAAGAACATAATGAGACATTCACCCAATAATATACTAGGGGTTACACACAGCAGAGCAGTCATTAGGTAGACTTCACTGGCCTAGATTTTTAAAACAAACTAAACCTTTTGCTGTTCTGCATCATGTTTTCTCCTCTTCTTTACTGGATAAGATGGTAGTTTGGGACAAAAATAAAAGCTCTTTGTGGACAAGATATCATTAAAACAATACCATGGTTTTGGGTTTTTTTTTCCTTTATAGATGACAAAGACAAAGTTAAAACACAAGTCACTGGCTGGCATCAGTACCTCCTTAGTTACTTATTATTTTTTCAAATTTTAAAATAGGTCGTCAGTCTACCGCAGGGTTAATATGTGGTCAATGTTATAAAGACACCCAGGCGTAAATAAGCAGGGTTTTTTCAGCTCAAATCGGGCCTCTGAGGGAGGTGATTATGCTCATTAACAAATATGCATATTTTCTTTAGTAAATGAAACGCCGATTAGGCTAAAACCTCTTTGAGAGGGTACCATATTTTTTGTATGCAGGAAAATACCTAATGTGGTTGGATTTGGACTTAGTCATAGAAGTAGGCTTAAATTTACTACAATCGTGGACATTTTCCTTTAGGGGAAGGTCAAAAATATTGGCCCTGATAATTAAAATCATCATCGGTTGAAACACTGCAGTGGTACACATGTTAATTAATCAATAATTATGATCCCCTAGCATATGATTCTGTGTAATGAGTACTTTTTGAAATTACCCTCTGCAAATTTAACCAAAGGCTTTCACCACAAGGGGGCAGCAGTTTTTTTTTGTTTTTTGTTTTACCCTGGGTGACTTAAAATGTTTTGTTCTTTTAAATTTTAAGGGGTGGCTGTAGCTCAGGAGGTAGAGCAGGTCATCTACTAATCGGAAGGTTGGTGGTTCGATTCCTGGCTGTTCCAGTCTGCTCCAGTCTGCATGCCAAAGTATCCTTGAGCAAGATACTGAACCCCGAGTTGCTCCCGATGCATTCATCGGAGTGTGAATGTGTGTGAATGTTGGATAGAAGGCACTTACGTGTAGAAAAAAGTGCCTGTAAGAATGTGTGTGAATGGGTGAATGAGGCTTGTGGTAGATCATAAAGCGCTTTGAGGGCTCAAAACAGAGCTGAGAAAGCGCTATATAAGAACCAGTCCATTTACCATTTACAAATCTGTGACATAAACAGACAATATAAAACATGGACATAGCCCATGCAGAAGTGCTTAAAAATTTGCATTCTATATGAAGGTGACCAGATGCCAAAAAGTAAACAAAACCTATCACTGAAGAAAAAAGACCCATCCCTGCCAGACCCATTCCTCTCTGACTAATTACAGAGGTCATTCCAAAAAAACCTCCAATTTTTTTGTTTTTTTCTTTGAGG
>VVAS01060221.1:4888-15844 GCA_015103295.1 Ptychochromis oligacanthus
GGAATAAGAAGAAGACAAAATCAAAGTAACTGTTGTTCTTAATTTAATTAGTATTATATTTATGAAAAAGGTCAGAAGAACATCGAAAGACTTCGTTTTTAATTCCCAAAGCATGCTGTATCTCAGAAATTAGAATAAAAGCTTTTCAAAGTACCTAAGAACGCATTTTACTCACGATGCATTTTAATCATTTAGTTTTATATTTCTAATGTCAAACATTTTTTTTGATGCAACAGACACAAACGTTTCCTTTATTAAGAAGGAGAATAAGCTGTAGTAAACTGTACCAGATTGGTCTCTGGAGGGGGGCAGATCCTTAGTTTGTACCCTTTCTCCTTCACTTCCTGGATAAGGTCAATGAGCATGTGTGTCTGGGAGAGGTTCTGTGGGGAAAACAGAATTCTAGCAAGACTGTTTTACTCAGCCATCTGTTATTCCACCTATGATTTATACTCCAAGTTTTATAATTTTGGCTCTGCAAGCTAATATTACATTAACCACAGATTTTCACTATTTTTCAAATCACAACAACATTTTTTGGTCCAACAAAGAAACAAGAAAAGCTATGATTTTTCAAAGATATGAAAACGTATCCGCACTTAGCTTGTGGCAATATAATGCAGTCAATTAAAATAGCTGTGTAAAAGTGTCTTTTTTTACTTTAGTATGATTTGAAAAAACTTGTGGTAAGTTTATTACTGAAAGAGCCAAAATTATCTATGACCTCTGAGAATTAAATATAGAGAAGATCCTTGGCGAGGAGATAGCCTGAAGCAGTCATTGTCCATTCATGTTAGAGAAGCATCTTTTCCTTCCTTTTCAAGAGATATTTGTTTTGTCACATCCTGGCAATAAAGACTGTTGCTATGGAAAACACACAATGGAGCTGGCATTGTGAGCACAGACACAGCTCATCCTCTGACAATTATGTGTTTTCACCAGAAAGATTGCAATTTTCAAGGAGACAATACAAACAGACAGGGAGAGGGAGCGAAAAGCATGTAAAGCGCGCTCACTCGAATTTCAATCAACGACGGAGACCCTGAGGGTGATTAACAAAATGGCAGAAAAAAAACAGCTTCATTGTTGAAGAGGCATGTCAGTTTGCAGTCACCATGACATGACCAGAGAAAAACTGAGGAGGTTCTATAGCTGTGCCGTGTTGTGAACATGCTCTGCACCAACCGAGTGCCAGTTGTGTACAGTAAGGTCTGGAAATATTTGGACAGTGATACAAGTTTCATAATCTTGGCTCTGGAAGCCAATATTACATTAACCATAGAAGAATTACAGCCATTTTTGTACATAGTGACCTATTTCCAGAGTTTTCAAGGTAACTGGGCAAATTAAGAATCATAAATAAAATTTTAAATACTCTATACTGCAGCTGTCTTCAGATGTGGGTCTTTCAGGCTTTAGTTTTGCATTCAGGAAGTTAAATGCGTTGAGATCAGGTGACACACTCAGCCACTGCACAATAATTCACTTCTTTGCCTTCAATATATTCTGGGTTGCTATCTTCCACTTGTACTTTGAAGTGCTGTCCAATCAGCTTTGCTGCATTTGGCTGAATCTGAGCAGACAGTATAACTAATACTAGTTGTACTGTTTTTCAGATGTTGTATACTTCACGTCATTCTCAGCCTTCTCCATTCTTTTTTCTTCCTAGTACAGGTTGGCGCTTCATCCATCCCTCCAAAGAATGGTCTTCCACTACGTGTCTGTTTTTTTTTGTTTTTTTTTTGGATGAAGTCTGGCCTTTCTATTCTTATGGTAGACTTGGATAATAATAATATGTCTCCCTCCTGGGGAGTGCTCTTTTCTTGGCTGGATGTTCTGAAGGGGTTTTTCTTTGCCATGGGAAGGATCCTGCCATTATCCACCACTCCACTGCTGTCTTCCATGGGAGTCCAAGAGTTTTTATATTGCAGAGCTCATAGTATTTTCTCTTTTTTTTCAGAATGTACCAAACTCTTAATCTGGCAACTCCCAGTGTTTGTACTCGTTCATTCTCCCTCTCTGAAGGACTTTTGTTTTTGCAAAGGATGCCTAAGGATGGCCTGTTTCAGTTGCATTGGGAGCTGTATGTTGGGCGTTTACAGGAACAGCTTGAAAGTACAAATACCAAATCTGGAATCAGCTCCAGACCTTGTACCTGCTTATTGTGAACAAATAGCAAAGGAACATACTCATGTCCATGAAACAGCATTTGAATGAACTGTCCACTTGGCTCATTGAAAAAAGACGACTTGTAATTGTGTTAGTATCATAGATAAAAACCGAACTATATATGCAGTCTCCTTCAGGTCACGCACTCATGCACCTGCTATTTTTAGATCTCTCCCTGAAAGTCTCTGACCAATTGCACCTATGCCCCAGTATTGCGCACTGGACCTTCTCAGAAATAAAAACTGTACCTTTTCATTTCGCTGTGTGGTCACCAAAGTTCAGGTCATTCCCACTGAACGTTCTCCATCAGATGCCTGAATGCCTGATGCCTGATGTTACAGTAAAACCCCACACTGACAGTCTGACCTTCGGGGATGAATTCACAGTGCAAAATGCCATGAATGTTGGAAAAATGACAAGCAATCTTCCACTGAAAACTGATGCTTGGTCTGTGGGTAGTAGTCAGTGACTCAGTGACAAGAAAGTTAGGTCAGTTTCACACAGAAGTTAACGTTCACTCTCTGCACAAGTTTGAGGTCCATGGTAAAACTGAACATGTAAAAGTCCAAGTGGTTGTAACAGGACTTCCAGAAGGCAAGCTAAAAACAGCAGCCACTCTCGAAGTAGCCTAGAAGTGCAAAAAAGGATAACTTTGAACAGGAGATCAGCCACATTAAAAACAGGTATGTTGTTGTTGTTTTTTTGTTTTGTTTGTTTTTTAAAGGGTGGAGTCAACAACTTTATATCCTACATAAAATGACCTGCACACTCTCAGTAATTGTAGGGCATACATATTAGGCTAACACAGTCTCTGCAGACAAAGCAATAATTTGCAAGGAGATTCTTTACACTGAGAAAACCTTAACATTATGTGATGGTGCTGCATATGTATAATGATATATTTTTACTGCAACCACAGATGTATTATTTAATTAGGTATTCATCCCCTCAAAATACAGTATAGACTACAACTCAATTCAATTTTATTTATATACGTAGCACCAAATCACAACAACCTCAAGGCACTTTATATTTTAGGGTAAAGACCCTACAATATTAGAGAGAAAACCCCAACAATCAGACAGCCCCCTATGAGCAAGCACTTGGCAACAGCGGGAAGGAAAAACTCCCTTTTAACAGGAAGAAACCTCCGGCAGAACCAAGCTCAGGGAGGGGCAGCTATCTGCCACGACTTGTGGGGCTGAGGAGAAACAGAAAAGAAGAGAGGGAGATAGGACAAAAGAGACAATATGGAAGAGAGCCAGAGATGAATAATAACTGATGACTGAGTGCAAGTGGTGTGTAAACACATGGAGAGTGAAAGGAGGTGAGTGAACAAGAAACAGTGCATCATGGGAAGCCCCCATAAGCCTAAGCTTATTTCAGCTTAACTAAAGGATGGTTCAGAGTCACCTGATCCAGTCCTACCTATAAGCTCTATCAAAAATGAAAGTTTTAAGTCTAGTCTTAAAAGTAGAGAGGGTGTCTGTCTTCCGAATCCAAACTGAGAGCTGGTTCCACAGGAGATGGGCCTGAAAGCTGAAGGCTCTGCCTCCCATTTTGCTTTTAAATACCCTGGGAACCACAAGTAAGCCTGCCGTCTGTGATCGAAGTGCACTTCTGAATATTTTGCCGTTTTGTTCATGACAACAGTTTCTAAATTCGTAGTTTCTGGCCCAACATCACAAAATCACACCTTTTAAGAAAGATTCAGGTTTAAAAAAGGCATCAAGGACTAGTAATAGCAACCGTACTGATAGCAATACCAACCTGCATAACAGCATTGAAGAAGCAGGTGTTACCAAGGTTATTGATTCCTTTAACAGGAACCAAAGTGCTGTTGATGACTGAACTCTTGCCTCTTGGTGGGTCAGCATAATCTGGCGGTTCTTCTCGCAGCTTTATGATCTTCGGTGATACTGCTGGAACACAAAAAACAAAGAGTTACAGTAAAAGCCCATAGGTTACGGTTACATGACAGGGTTACAATGTGCACATGGTTTTGAAATTGATTTTTATAAACCCTGATTTGACAACAACCTTAATATTATTTTTGATAACAAGACTGAAGTCAAGCTTGATGCAGCAAGCAAGGTGGGGACTAGTCTGAGATTTAGAGTGTAGCAAGAAAACATTTTTTTTCCTTGTCTTTAATTGGGATTGTCATGGAATACTGACAAAAATATAGACTGGGAGCAGGGTATTGGGACAGCAGCCAGAAGGAGAGCTGGGTCATTTGGGAAAGCAGATGACAGCTGTAGAAGTTTCCGCTGGTTAGTGGTGGGGGGCTGGGGTTGGAGAGATGGCTCTCCAGAGCCAGCTGTTACTCCTGATCATCGCTGAAAACTAACCTTCCACAGAAACTAACACACAGATGGTCAGAATCTAACTGTGGCATACAGACTGCTGGGAACAGACTAACATTAGTACGTGTGTTAGTAGCTACTGATAATATGTTAACTAGTGAGGAAGACTACGGTTCTAAATAGGGCATCTTGCTTCTTAAGTTTCTCATGGTAAAAATCATTCATAAATAAATAAATAAATAAATGTATGTTTGCTAGTAGCAAGTTCTTTAGGTAAACAGCAGTTGCTGTTTGGAAACAATTGCCTATGTGGGATCACACCATTACCTTCTGCATACAGGCTGATAAGTTACTCTAGAAGGTGAAATTAAAAAAATGCTTCATACAGGGCTTCACAAGCTCCATAAAGGAAGAAATAGTAGAAGTACAGTAATGTATTTTCTTTCTGATCTCTATAGCACAACTTACAGTAACTTACTGGTATTTACAGAGATGTCAAAGGCACAAAAAGAGGTCCACACATTAAACCAGAAGAAATGAGGATGTGAAAAGTAGTTATTAACAACTCCCTAAAATGGCCACTTTTGGTAAAACTGTTTATTGACAGGTATTAAAGAAGGAATAAAAACATGTTAAATGCTGTACAATAACTAAACCATGAGTGACAGACACATTTTTCCTATTCAGTGTATACTGTATTTGCCATACTCTCTAAAAATCACCATGGTCTGAGTTTCTGTCATATGCAGTACTGTGCAAAAATCTTGAGCCAACCCTCATTTCTTTATATCTTTCTTCCAAGAAACCAGACTTAATTTTTTAAGTGGTCTTGAGCAATAGTTCTCCAGACTTTCTGAAGGTCTTTCAAAGTTTTTCTTTGGACATTGGCTGCCTTTTCTCTCACTTTCAGTCCAGTCCTTGTACCTGACCATTTTAAGAGGAATGTTTTCTATTATGTTTGTTAAGCCACTTAACACTAACTAGCTCAAGGAATTAACCAGTGTTCTGTCTACACATAACAGACAACTTAGCAAAGAACCAATTTTAAATTGTATCTTTGGGTACTTTCTTATGAGCAGCCTGTCACAAAAACACACCATTTGTCCCCATTTCTTTAGTTGAATCTATGAAAAAATGCCCAAAATAACACAGTTTTCCAGCCATAAAACAGCATTTTTGCACTAACAAGATACACATGTTTCATGAATCTGACTGTAATTTTGAGTATGCACTTGTTTCTGTGCAGGGTAAAAAAAAAATTCTGCGCATATATTAGTGAATGAGGCCCAAACACACTGCCAATGCAGAAAAGCAGATCTGGATAGAAAAAAAACACAATGAAACACTGTCAGTCATGGATTGGCCTCCCCAGAGCCCAGACCTCAACATTATTGAAGCATTGTGGGATCATCTTGACAGAGAACAGAACAAAAGGCAGCCAACATCCAAAGAAGAGCTTTGAATGTCCTTCAAGAAGCCTGGAGAACTATTCCTGAAGACTAAAGAAACGACAAGACAGCTTGCCTAAGAGAGTTCAGACTGTGTTGAAGAATAAAACTCTTTTTTTCGGCTGCTCCCTTATTTGCAAGGGGTTGCTACTGTGGATGGCACAGACTGTATTAACCACCACTCTATGAAGTCACAGATAAAGGTGGTCATACCAAATATTGATTTTTAAACTCGTTAGGACTGTACAAACTCTGTTTTTGACTTGTATACTGTACTTTCAGTTGTGTTTGCACATGTTTCAATAAATCACTGCACATATTTCCCATTTTCCTAGCAAAATATAAAAAAAAAGAGGGGTGGCTCAAGACTTTCGCATACTAATGTATACTGAGACAGGAATAATCTTGTTGAGATTTTGCAAAATGGTGCTTTTTCTGTGGTCAGAGTAAGGTAGAAGTGAACAGGAACAATCACTGTTATGACCAGGACTGCAGCAATCTTTCAAACAGAGTTTATAAAAAGCTAACATATATTTTTTGATGACATTACATGACATTTGACACGACATTTGCATTACACGTTGAACTCCATCCGTGTTTACATTGAGAATTGAATTCTCTTTAGCAGCAGTCAGTCTTTACTGTAAAAGTATTCTTGAATACACCAGCATGAGGAGTTTGTACAATTGTCACTACACTATCACAACTAGATAACCTTTTTTTCTATTTTTAAATCAAATAGTTTGTTATTGCAGTACTGAAAAATTAAGAGTCAAAGGATTCTCATTTCATTTTAATGTTATTTAAAAATAATGCTGAACAGCAGTCACAACAGTTGATATTAAAAAAAAAAAATTATTAAAGAATTCAGCGAGTTTTTTACTACGTAGAAAATATCACCTCTGTTCTGAGCCGATAATAAGACATTTCAGTACAAAATGGCAAATTCTTGCAGGGACTGATGGAAGCATTTTCAAGCCCAAAGGCTGTTGAGAAATCAAATAAAATGTTGAGAAACACAAAGAGAGTTTGGTCCATGAACACTTTACACATATAAGCCAGTCAAGAGAGCAGGCTAACAGCGAGGTCACTAGCCTGAACCTGCTTATGTCCAAACCACAGAAATTCAATTGAACAGTAAACCTTTATAAGAACCCGCACCTTTACTCTTGCCGTTCTCCTCCTCAAACCCAAATGGCCTTGCCTTTGCACATTTTGAATTTATAGAACCTCTCGTTGTGCACAACACGCTTACTGAAAAAAGCTATTCAGTCTACTGCAATAGGTAAGCCCACTGCTGGCCGCTACTAAGCAAGCTTTTCCTCCCCAAGGCCAAAGACATTAATACGACTTTCCTGGTCACAGTCGGTTGAATGTAAACCTTGGACTTTTATTTGTGGCTTGAAAATTTGCATTTTTTACTAAATCAAATTCCACTAAATAGAGTCTAAAGAAAAGGTCAGCTTTTCTTTTAGACAGATTTGAGAAGAAATACCATAACTCTCCACAATCCACAGTGCATAGTTTCTTTTTTCATTATATTTTCTTGCCTGCACCAATGCTGCTATTTTAAATTATACTGCTTTAACTGAAAAGGGTTCAGTGCTGATGAGAAATGAAGCAAGAGTGTTTAAGCCCATCCTTTAGTTTTGGGATCAAGAAGGCAGGGGTGAGGTTCAGCTTGTTGGGACGACATGCTGCTGAGGCGCTCCACCCAGTGGTGCATCTGGCCCTCTGTGCTGGCAACATCTGGAGGCCTATTTTCAATTTCAATATGCAGCCATAAGGGAGCTCCCATATGTCATCACACACAATGCATGGAAAACAAGTGGAGATGAGGAAAGGCCGTGGCCCGATTGGGGAAAACAAACTGTGTATTTTGGGAGTTTTGGTGTCAGACTGAGAAGGTGTGAAAAGATATGTTTATGCAAGTGAGGGCAACTGAGCAAAAGAGATGTGTGAGCAAGAGGAAGTGTGTAAATGAGTGTGTCTACTTTGTTGTGGTGTTAGAGAGATGCAAAAAAAAAAAAAAATCAACAGACTTAATGCAACTTGAGTGCAAGAGCTGAGACTGGCTCTTGAGCTCAGAGAGCGCAGAGGAATGAGGAAACTAAATGGGCGGAATGGGGATGCCGATGGACACACACTGCATCTGGGACCGTCACCCAAAGTAAACAATGTTCAGGGAGCCATCTGGCTGAGACTGGAGGCGGGGGGAGCGGTGGGCAGAAGAGGGCAGTGTGGGGGAGTAGAGGGTGGAGGGAAGGGTTGCAACGAGCACAAGCATATGGAAAAGCAGATTTTTCCTCTCCCTGCAGCAGTAAGCGAAGGCAAATGTCAGCATGAGCTGCGTCCACGCTTGACTGTGCTGCACTCGGCACCACCACCTGGCCCTCCTTGCTCAGCCACCGAGTATGGGCAGCAGCAACACTGTGGAGCCTTTCCCCAGGGCAGAGGAAAACACCGCGGCGCTTGAGCTCGCCCACATGCACGCATGTACACCAACACCTCCTGTACTCCCAGCTCTTTTTCACACAAGAGAAATACAAAGAAACACGTTTACTTGGGCAGGGAATGTCACTAAAAGTACTTGCAAGAGGGAAAAAAACAAAACAAAACATGCAATCGTTACTGAAGTCTCTCAAAAATAAGCTGTACTGCCTTGCATGATCTGCATTGTCAAGCTGAAGCAAAGGTAAACACCAGACTTAAAGTAAGAAAATTCAAGCTCACAAAACATATTCAAAATTGTTTAAAATAAATATCAGCCACTTTCTTATATTATGCACCACAATGACATTTTTTAGTCTAACAGCCACTTAATGTAAATTTATACTGATATAATCAAGACAAAAACAGGAGTCTGCAAAAATCTATTTTCAAAAGGCCTTTACCCGGCCTTCTTAATGCGGTTCACAGTTGGGCTGAGAGACTGTCAAATCCAAAGGCCAGTGGGTGTCATTCGTGTTCACTTACAGCGCAGCAGTGCAGAGGGCCAAGGCCAGCTCACTTCATGCAGAGCAGCCAGTCAAGAGGAAGGCCAGGCAACACCAAATGTCTTATTAATTTGCTAATTTGTTGTGACTGCAGGGCATGAAAAGCCTGTTTTCTCGCCATCTGAGGCCAAGAGAACCCAGTGCCATGTTACTTACAGACGCACACACACATTTAAGCACACAGATTTTGCTACCCACTATCTGGCCTACTTTCATGTGCGGTGGTGGGAATAAAGACAGAAGCACTCTTGATTACCTCCATGAAAGCACCACCAGGGGACAAGCATCTTGCTGGCTACTGACTCGGCAAAGCTAAACTGACAGTAAACTAAGAATTATGGTCTCCAAAATTAACAACCAGGGCAAGGAAATCAGGTGAATAAAGGTGCAGTACTCCAAACACAGACTATCTCTGACTTTAGCCTTTAGCCAAGGTCTCAAGACTGGAGGATGGAAGTATAATTCTCAGGAAACTGAGCAAACGGGGCACAAGTGTGCATCAGAGACAAACAGCCCTGGTGCAAACAATATGTAAATATTCCTCATATGAACATGTGATAAATTTCCCACCATGGCAGCAACCTATTTAGCACACTGGCCTGTAAAAAAATACTTTCATGCCTGAAATTTGTAATGTAATATTAATTTAAAAATATATATATATATATTTGCTTGCTTACATAGTTGTACTATTACCACAGCAAACTCTTGACAAACAAAACTGTCTTGTCCTTTATAATTGTTTTTTTTTTTCAACTCAAAGTTATCAAAGTGAAATGAGACATAAATGCATGAAATTCCTGATCTAGAAACATTCAGAATCAGCCACTTAATGCAACTTTGATGTGCTGACTCTCTCCTAGGTGTGTATGAAACTGTTTTTTTATGACAGAGAAAGAAACAAAGACAGTGCAGACATAAGGCATGCAGCCACACTGCGACATGACTGTGCACTTCATTCATGTCTGTACAGTTCTTCACTGTGTGTCCTACTGGGAACGAGGGAAACTCTTGAGGGTGAGACTAGCAGTGATGTGACAACCAGAGACCATGGAATACCACTGGAATTCAGCGACTTGTAGCTACGACAAACGAAAATAAACATTTGTTTTTCAAAGTGAGAAGATATCCACTAAAACTGCTGTGAACTTTTAGGAGAGCAACTGAAGCAACAACCTATGAGAGTGAAGGATACTACTGACTGACATTTCCATCATATGTCAAAGTCCTTCTCTTAGAAAGTCTCTGGAAATATACAAAAGGGATACCTTCACATCCAAAACAAGGAATGTCTATTGCGAGCAAATATCAGCTACACAGCGATGCACAACGGGTGAAGCACTTGTATGTGGACAAGGTTTTATTGGTGGAAGCTCATGAACATAAGATATGCTTCAAGCTGTCACTGAAAACTTAATTGTGCTGGTTAAGAGATCTAAGTGAGACCTAAGTGGATAATGGAGATAAGAATATCACCTTACACTGTCTAATGTTAACATTAATGTTTTATAGAAGAATGTTTATGATGGCCTGGTCTTATAAAAAAAAATATCTCTTAAAACATCCCTAAATCCTTTGCAAAGACATTTAAGTGAAAATGCATGAATAATTAGATACAAATATTTAGAGCTTGCAGATTGTCAAAAAGATTTGTATATCCAGATAGCCGCCCTGCTCTACCATAAGGCAGCTCAGTGTCACATTATAAGGGTCAGATCTTCTCACAGTTATAATGTTTGTTTCAAAACAAAGTGCTAGGAAACAGCTACACTATTAGTTCGTAATATACAAATTACAGCTACACATTTATACAGAGAGAGCGACTGGATAACAATCACCAACATAAAACAAGAAACAATTAACAGATTGCAATGAGAAACAAGCTCAGATGTCTATTCACAACCAACATTTTAATTTGCTCCACAAAGACTCCCCAGCTGTGTTACACACTGGAGTCTAGCTCCCTGAGGTCAATTCGTTTTTTTACCGGGACTCTGGCACTTGAGCTGAAGGCCTTGATGGTGAGAGACCACAGTT
>VVAS01060225.1:4332-14936 GCA_015103295.1 Ptychochromis oligacanthus
GATACAAAAGCAGCAAGAAGCAGGAATCCAGGGAGCACAGAACACAAACAGGAAAATCAACAGTAGGATCTGACAATGGACTAACCCCAGGCTGTCGCGTCCTGGTTTCGACTTGGCCGCCGGAGCTGATTGCACCCACTCATGACAATCCTTGCAATTCCACAAAACTTGAGTCAGCAAAGGCATATTACACTAGCTATGGATTGAATGGATGGTTTTAAGACCTTTCAGGGTCCGTTTACAGCTTCAGTGACCTTTTATCTTTCAAAGTCCAGCTGTCCAAAGGTCATCACTGTGTCAGTCAATGATGGATAGAACTTTTCTGCTCATTTTCAGCTCCATATTTTTATTCTTGGACTCCACTGGAGTCGCTTTGCATCATTCACAGTCAAAAATAATGCTTATTTATCTTATACTGGGCCCTTAGTTGATCCACTATTTGAAACAAGCTGTTTTGGCTCCTCTCTCTTCAAGTAAACTTTCACCTGATTGGCTGACCCTTATTTTTTAAAACATATATATATAATCCTGCAAAAAATATCACTTCTATCATTTCTCAATCATTTCTAATTGTTGATTTTTAAATGCCAATTTGTCAAATCCACCCAGGACAGCATGAACATCTACACCTACAAAGATTACAGCAGAACATTGCTGTTCTGTAAATATGACACTCATTTGGGGACATAATAGTGGAATTTAGTCTTTCAGTGTCTGTATATCTTAGTAAGTGTAGATGATGGAAATTTCCCTGAAACTTGCAGAGTAGTAACAGGATCAGTAGAAAAACTCCAAGTCAGACTGAGCAGGTTGTGTGAATGGCGCTGTGCTCAGGAAAAGCAGATTAGGTCCACTTTTAAAAAGTCTTATGCAATATCCTTGTTGTGCGATTTATGCAGCACAGACTCATTTCACTAAAGAGATGCAGTAAGTGAGACTTCTTGTTTTCATCTTAAGCATATCACTGGAGTGAACCTCTCTGTTTTGTCCATCAGGATGACACATCCCCAGATGACCAGATTCGGATCCAGCTGGTATCGGTGCCAATGTACGGCATCCTGACCAGGAGCCAGTCCCAGCAGGAGCACCAGGAGCTGAGGGAGTACTCCTCCTTCACCATGGAGGACATCAACAAGCACAGGATCAGGTATGGGGAGCACCAGCTACTCAGTGGGACCCTGAGCAAAGTTAGAGGGTTAAAATCCTCCAGACAATAAAAAATGGTTTTAAGTAAATTGTTTAGTCTGTGCCATTGGATTTCTTTGCTATATAGTCAAACTTTGAAATATGTTTGGGTTTTTTTACTTGAATATAAAAACAATTAACCAAAAAAAATAATAATAATAATAATTCAAAGAATCTAATCCCTGCTTTCTGTGAAAACTTAGTTTCCTGGGATGGTTTAAATGTTACTTCAGAGACTTACAAACTTTAATATCGGTATAAAATCTGTGGCTAATAACCAAAAATGACTTTCAAAAACCCTTGGTCATTCCCACAAGCAGTCGGTGGATATGCAATTAAGGTTCATGAGGCTCCATGGGCGTCTACAAGAAAATTAAACAGTTCTGTTAACAGCTCCCTCATGGTGAAAACTTGGAATACTTTATAAGTAAAAGCTTAGGCCTTAGGTCAAGTTGTCAGTTTATATATGGCACACTTAAAAACAACACAGTTTAATCCAAAGTAATATCTACCTCCAAAAATATACAGAAAGGATAGTGACAACACTGAGCAGGCAGTGCAAAAGATGATGAGAGGAATAGAAAACATGAAAAAAGAAAAACACAAACATAGAGGAAATAAAAGAAAAAATATTAAAAATATGATTTTTAAAAAAGACATGCAAAAATGTGCACGGTTTGCAGTCAAGTGCAAAGCGTCGAGCATGAGAATTAGCACCTGTAAATCTGAGGACGTGGTTCTCAGACAGAAAAAAGGCAGGTTGCCCGCTTCTGGCGAGGGAGTCAATAACAGTCTCCTCAGTATAAATCACAGGCAGGCTGTGGATCCATGCACAACACACTTTTTATTTGCTCTTCCCGAACATACACTACACATAATGAGTGCTGTGCGCTCTGCTAAAGCTGCCTGCTGGGCAAAGCACAGCCTCAGCTCCTTACAATAACTCAGTCTCTTTCTGACAGTTCACAGCCCGACACTGCTTCCCGGGTCTGGTGTGTCCTCCGGCCCCAGACCTACTGCACAGAAAGGAGAGGTTAATTGGCAAATGCATGTCAGGTCTCACCTGGCACTGCTCCCTGAATCACTCTGCCCCACCTCTCGTCCTGCAGCTGAGACAAAAAGTACACCCTGCTGCCAAAGAGGTGCTCAAGTATCTCATGAGTTCATGAGTCTGGCAAGAAGGGGGCGAAAGATTGACAGACGGATTGGTGCAGCGTCTGCTGTGAGGATGATGCTGTACCAGTCTGTTGGGGTGAAGAGAGAGTTGAGCTGTTCAAATTACATTCTTACCCTTGCCTAAGATTGTGGAAACAATCAGTGGAAATGAGCTTCCTCTGAAGGGTGTGTGGGCTCAGCTTTTGAGATAGAGTGAGGAGCTCGGTCCTTTGGGAAGAGCTCAGATTAGAGCTGCTGCTCTTCCACATCGAAAGGAGCCAGGGGGAGGAGGTTTGGACATTTTACTTGGACGCCTCCTAGGTGAGAAGTTTCAGGTATGTCCAATTAGGAGGAGAAGTCTACAGATCCTGGACATGCTGGAGAGAAAAGGCCTTTGGGAATGCTTTGGTATCTTCCTGGAGGAGCTGTGGAGAGGGAGGTGGAGAGATGCCTAGACCTCCGTATTTTTCTAATCCTGCTTAGCAGGAGAAAATGGAAATTAAATTAAAGAAAAACCCTAGTCACTTTTGGTTTTTAGGGGAGGATGTGGGACAGAGAGGAGTTGTTAGGAAAAGGGCGTAGAGGCAGAATGTAGGGTTGAGTCATCTGTAATATGTTGTGGAGCTGATCCATGGAGGGCTTTATAAACAATGGTATCCAGTGGAGAGTAGTATAGACTCAAGAAAAATTAAAAACATTCAAAATGTTTGAAGTCGAGAGGTTTTTGCAGGATAAGACAAAACACACACGTTCTCGATTAGCTGAAGTACCAGCAGGATTTTTAAGCCGCTAATAAAGAGGCAGCTGTAAAGGAAGAGTTTAGCATTGAGTCCACTCTGTGAGATAAAACGCTATCAAGGGTTCTTCACGCTGCAGTCATACTCATGATCAATTTCTTTGATTGCAGCTCGTGTCCGCAGGAATCATTTTTTCCCCTCAGCTTCAAGCTGAAGAAGGCGCGGTAATAGCTTGCAGATCCATTTTGCTTTCCTTTAATCTTAATGTTTCTTCTCACAAAATGAGAGCTCTACAGACATTAACCAAAAACCCGGTAAGAAAACAAATGTATTAACTGGAAATTATTCAATAGCCTTTCTCCCATTACGTTCAATGACTCAGCCTGTTGGCATAAGCAAAGCCAATTAGCATAGCTCTGATATTACCTGCAAGTGGTAGTGAGGCCCCCTATGAGAGGCACTAAAAGGAAACATAAATATTCACGTGCTAGCTGCTTCATTTCCATAATGCAGGCCCTGATTAGCTTCGGAGCGGGACAGTCTCCGGGGGCAAACTTCAAACCGTCTGCATTACTTTTGTCTCTTTGCCGCCTGCTCACACAAACAAGAGCTGGGAATTGTTTTAAAAGAATTGAGTGGGATTAGAGAAGATTATACTGGCGTGGCTTTCAGTTTTATTAGTGCTTTGCAGAGATTAGCAGCTGTATCAATGTGGGAGGGCAAAAGCAAATCTTTGCTAAGTCTTCTGCCAATCCAGGACGCATAAACAGATAATTATGTATAGATTAAAAGAGAATTACTGTATCCAAAAAAATTGTTACTAAATGTACACTAAAAAGACTTAGAAACTCACTTTTTGGAATGTCAAAGATCCAGTAAGGTTAACAGCAAACGATGCAGTTTTGTTTTTGTGTGAATTTGGACATTTTGTTAATTCTTTGCCTTTTAATGATTTTCTGGAGAAGATTTATTTCTTAAGGATGTTTGTTGCTTGTTTTCAGTTCATTTCTTTTTGCTTGTTTTACCACAGTTGCTGATCAATTAAAAAAAAAAAAAAGGTTAGTCTACATTCGTACTCTCACCTAGCTGGAGTCTTGGGTAGTGACTTAATGAATAAGTCGCAGATACAGGTGGCGGAAATGAGATTCCTCCGAAGGGTGTCGGCCTTAGAGACAGGGTGAGGAGCTCGGCCATTTGAGAAGGACTCAGACTCAAAGCACTGGTCTTTCACATTGACAGGAGCCAGTTGAAGTGGTTTGGCGTCTGACCAGGATGTCTCCTGGAAGTCTCCTAGGTGAGACCCAGGACATGCTGAAGGGATTTGTCTCTCGGCTGGCCACCTCTACCTCCTTTGGTGTCTACCCAAAGGAGCTGGAGGTGGATTATTTTTCCCCAGTGCAGATTGTTAGTAAATCTGACCCTATATGTCTCTCAGCTGGTGGCTGGAGAGAAGGAGGTCTGGGCATCTCTACTTAGACTGCTGGCCCTGCAACCCAGACCTGGACAAGTGATAGAAAATGGATGAAAAAAAAAAGATACCCATAAAAAAAGAAACCTTTTTTTTAATCATAGTCTCCATCTGCAGGTACATCACTTCATTAGAGACAGGAAGTCAGCCGGTAACGGACATCTTCCACTTTGTTGTTCACGACGGAGACAACAACCGCCTTGATAACCAGATGTGCACCATCACTATCACCTCCACGCCAAGACAGCCGCCAGTGGTCACTGTCCAGAGCAGCATAAAGGTATACACACCCCATCCCCTGCATACAGATGTGCATGTAAAAATGCTGAACACTTAATGGAGGTACGCTCAACAGGCCAGATGACAAAATATTTCACTGGAAACAGAAACATATGTAAGTACAGCGCAAAAGAGTTTTTTAAAGCATCTGATATACATGAGAGACAAATGAAGCTTATAGAGGACACACTGTCACTTGATCTCCACATGCAATGTAGGATCTTTGTTGAAAAATAGTTTCAAACTGAAAGTTGTGTTGATGTCTGGGATGTTACACGGGCGTCTGCTGGATGCCTTTCATGAACATTTAGCAAACAGCAGTTATGCACCAGAATGTTTGTATATTGTCCTCTGTGAGTGGGAATAACAGGATAAAAGGTGGGATTTTACTCGCAGCTTCACCGCCCTTTACTTCGTTTAATCTTACTAAGCTAACTGGCCATCACATTTCAAGTCCACACATTACAGGCTTATTAAGGAAGGGTAAAGTTATGCACCGTGACTATGACAAATGTAGCTGAGAACAAAATATAATTTACATGTAGATATACAAAAATGGCATTACATGCTTTCACATTTAATAAAAATGGGCTTCTGGAGTGGACTTTGTCTCATTTCAGAATCAGATAAATTGCCAGTGACATGGTGTTACATTAAAGAAACACATGCATTTGCTTTCTTTCATTGCAGTCTTATAATATGATGAATATTTACGTATTTGTAAGAAAGGGTCTGACTGGACAATTATTGGATGTGGAAACAACGTTGGTCTCTTAACCGCATTAGTTGTAGCCATAAAGCAACAAATCTAGTCTGTGTCTTAATGATGTTTGCTGGGTCACTACATGAGAGAAACATCCAGTTTCCTCCAGTTTTCTTGAAAAAAGTCTACTTTTGTAAAACTGAACACACACAAGGGTTACCTCAGTTTGACATTATCAGTAACAACACAAAAGGATCCGACTTCTTTTCCCTTTTTAAACGTCAGCTGGTGTCTTTGTTTTTCTCCATGATTGCATTTGTTTCCTTTGGGGAGTAAAAATGACGACAAAACACACCAAGAAAGAGCTTCGCTTCATCTGTGGGCTGTACCTGGGATATGATGTCTGGTCTTTGAAGGTTAAACTCAAAGAAGCTCCCTCCGGAAATTTATACTATATTAGCACTGCAGAACCACCCGTCATGAAAGATATGAAGTGAAATCTCTCTCCAAGAAATGTCTCTTTCTTGGATACCTTTACCATTTGGCTGTGGGGGAAAAAAGCTTTCATTTTCTAAGTCAGTAAATACACCTCAAAGTGGGACCTCTTTGGTGCTTACCCAGCTTGATTTGTTTTGGGAAATTAAAAGAACATGATAAAGGTGAAAAAGAACACAAACCTCATGGAGCACTAAATAATTTAACATCTACTGTATATTCGTCCTTCAAGGTTCTTCTTAGGATTTGGATTTCCAGTTTTCATGAGTTTTTAATCAGTTTCAAATGTAGAGAGGGGATTTTTTTCTGGAGTTGGGGATTTAGATTTTTTATGAGCCTGCACTGAGTTATCTTATGGCTTTAAATATATAATCTGATTAAAATATTAAACAGAGTATACAGTAGTAACCATATTTTAGACTCAAGTATGAGAACTAGGATCTCCCATTGAAATCCTCCACTTAAGGAACATCCTTCACAAGACTCTATTCAGTTATGTGGTGTTTTTTTTTTTTACTATCCATGTTTAGGTTGAGGAAGGCGGTCGCGTGCAGCTATCTTCCGATCACATCACAGTGTCGGATGTGGACACACCCGGGAAGGACCTGCTGGTTTGGCTCATCAGTCCTCCTAAATACGGTTTCATTGAAAACACCAAGAGAGGTGAGAGCTGTCTGTATGATGGTATGAAGTATCAGATATTTGGAGTGTGAACATTGTTGCAGGAAGCTGAATTGATTTTGGCTCATGATGTGACACACCGCAACTGTTACTCAGAATAATTTTCACATTTCTATTTGTGTCACATTCCTATGCACACAATGCCGGGTGAATTCCCCACGGTGCCGATGCCATCTGTCTCGGCTTGATTGCGCTGTGGATTAGCGCTGCCAGATAGCCAGGTACAGATGGGGCAATTGTTGAAGTTTCACAATGTTGATGCTCGCTCAACCGCTGCTGCTCTTTCTTCTGCTCCCACGAGGAACCGTTTGGGAAAATGAAAAAGGTGACATGAGTTGAAGAGGAACTGATCCCCTCTGAGAAACTGTATCAGTGCAAGAGGAGAATGGAAGTTGAAATAACATGAAATGCTTGGGTATAGACAGAACGAAGAAAAAGCCAGAGTATTCCAGTTGAAAGTGAAATCATAGTCTATATATAAAAAATAGACATAGTCACCTTAGCATCTGGTTTGTGAAGTGTCCGTTTTGAAGCCTCATTATTAGCATTTTGGCTGCTGCCATCTTGGTTTGTTATTGCCAGAAGGGACCATATATGGACACAAAGGTGAAGTTATTATCTAACTCTAGTAAGCACAGACTGTATCTCAAAGATAGGCACATATTTCAGATCTGAAAAGTGAACCTAATACTTTCGACCCCTGGTCTGTTAATCCATGCCCACTTTCCTGATGAGTATATGGTCTCAATCGCTATTTTCAGGTCTTATTAAACCAGCTTGATGTTTATTTTGTAAATTACGGTCCCAGTTAGTGTCCAGAAGAACGATAAAGCTGTGCATCCTTTATGGTAGGACTACCTTGTGATTGACAAGTTCTTAATATATGATCCGACCTACAATCAGGAAAGTCTTAGTTAGGCCTCAGTCACACAGGCCTAGAGATCGGTTGGCAACCCCCTGGCAACCTGCTAGGAAAAAATGTCTATTCCACAACCAGTTTGCGAGTGGTTGCCAGAGGTTGCTAGCTGTCGCTAGCTGATATGGGTCGAAAAGAGGGTACTGCACCAAAAACCTCCTGTGATTGCTTTGGTAGATAGCAGATTGCCAAAGTCGCCCGTAGTTTGAATGAAAGGCAAACACTCGCCAACTACTTGCTGAGCAGTTGAGAAACTTGAAAAAGTGTGACACAAACTGGAAACAGAGACCATTCACCTTTAAAGTAAAACTTGTGTCTTACTACTGCAAACAACACGTTTCAAAAGGCGCAATTTTTAGTTTGAAGGCGAACGGCCTCCGTTTCCAGTTTCTGTTGCACTTTTCACAATTTCATTACCACTTGGTGAGTAGCTGGCAGCTTGGAGAGTGTTGGCAGACAAGTCACCCTCTTCCATGGAAACTACAGGCAACCATGGCAATCTCCTAGTGACCAAAGCAATTGCAAGGAGGTTTTTGGGGGCAGCAGTGGCTCAGGAGGTCATCTGATAACCGGAGGGTTGGCAGTTCAAATCCCGCTCCATGCCGGGCCAAGGACACATGTGCCATTGTGTCCTTGGGCAAGACACTTTACCCACCTATTAATACACTGGTGTATGAATGCTTGGTGGTGGTCGGAGGGGCCGTAGGCACGGATTGGCAGCCACGTTTCTGTCAGTCTGCCCCAGGGTAGCTGTGGCTACAGTTGTAGCTTACCACCACCAGTGTGTGAATGTGTGTGTTAAGCGCTTTGGGTGTGTTGAAAAGCGCTATATAAAATCTGATCAATTATTATTATTTCGATACAGCACTGTATAGCTCTTTGCGACCAACTTCATCAAATGACTATCATCAACCTCCAGCAGCTGCTCACCAGCCGGTTGGGGACTACACATTTATCCCTAGCGACCTGTAGTTGCCAGAGGGTCGCCGACCGGTGTCTAGGCCTGTGTAACTGAGGTCTTAACAAGTGCGTCCATAGACTGTTTGGGTGCAACCAGGGCCTCTAATTAAAAGATGGACACTGTGACGCCACCCATTGGTTTTGGATGCATTTTGAAGCCTCGGTATTACAATTTCGGCCATGTTTTGACAGGAGGATGAGGTGTTAAATAATCAGCTGACACCATCAAGCTTAGTTAGAAGGCTGCATCCAAGGACTGTATGATATGCATGCATAATAAAATACTTGAATTTCACTCACCAAAACCAAAGCACAAACTTGTTGGATGGCCTGTACCACACAGCAAGGCATATTATATGTCAGATATTTCATAATAGTCCAAAAGGCACCAACAGAGACAAACCCAATGGAGAGGTCCAGTTCAGTGACTCCAATTAGTGGAGGTGAGGCCGAGCAGACATAAATCGGCTACAGCTGCCTGTGCCGAGATACCTACCAAATGCCACACTCTTAGTTTAAATATCCAGTTGAAAAGTTATTTAATAATTAATCCCTTGTAAAAGTGTTTTAGAGGTCCAAAACAGTTTTTATAACAGACTGTAAACATGTTTAAACGGTCTGTTTTGGCACTTCCGCATTGGCTATTTTTAAGTGCAAGAGGTTGCTGCTCATCATTAACAGACTGAATGAGAGTGTTTGGAGTTACATTATCTGCTTCGTTCAGGATATCTGCTACGTGTAAAATAAATGAGCAGAATGCTATCACGTATTTGCAAAAGGTGGGCTTAATTATGAGGGGGCTTCTACAAGGGTGGTGGGAGAAGCCATAAAGTTTTAGAAAAAGCCAGTGAGTGAACACTCCGAACCCACGAAGAAACTTTCACACTTAAGAAGTTCAGCTTGCAGCAAAAATAAAATCTCATTAAAACCAGTAAAATATATCACATTGTTAGTTGGATATTTGCACCATTTTAACAGTTAAGAGCAGAAAATTGTCATACAGAGCTGCATATATAAAGAAACAGTTCATTTGTAATAGGTGTGCAGCCACAGTAATAATAATAATGGGATAATTGGGCTTCTCCATTATACATGCAGGAAAGTGTTATCTGCAGACATAATGAAGGATAAATTCGTGGAGTCAGATATTTATAGTGTCTGCTGCCGTAGATAAGCAGCTGGCGCCAATCTTTTCTCTCCACGTCCCGGCGGACTGTCCTTGATGGCAGCTGGAGCGGAGGGACAGTCGTTGGTATTCAGCAGCGTCAGTCGGCGGTGTGGGGTGATGGGATTTCTGCTGTCACCGGGGCACATGGGAGGCCAGTCAGTGTCACTGTCAATGTGCTGGCAACAAAACCAACATCCACAGGTTTTTTTAATGTTGATATGCAGATGCACCTACACACAAAAGGCACTGACTCACATGCTGATGATGTGCATTTGCACAATCTCAGCTATTCAAACATTCATATGAAAATACAAAGCCTTCACACACAGGCAGTGTTTATAACGAAAATGGCTTTTCTCATAACAAAATACATGAGCAGTTGAATGATTAGCGCAGAGACCAGCATGCACATACCAATGTATTTAAGACTTTCTCCAATTTGAACTTTAATAATGACTTTAATATAACCCCGAAATGGGCAGAATACACCCATCTCAGTTTGGCCCCTGAGGTCCAGGAAGGAAAAGTAAACAACACCCACACCATCTTTGTCACTCCCGCTCCCCACTTTCACTTTTTAGGGGAGGGTTTGATAAGTGTTTTCTCTATAATATTGGACGGTCTTTACCATGCAATATAAAGTGCCTAGAGGTGACTGTGAATTGGCACCATATCAGTAAAACCGAATTGAATTGTATCAGTTGCTGACTTAAGGTGAGAAGCTCAGTCATTTGGGAGGGGCTTAGAGTACATCTGCTACTCCTCCACATTAAGGATGACGCCTGGGAATGCCATCCAAGAGAATGCCATCCACCCAGAAGAGCTGGTAGAGGTGGCCGGGGAGAGGGAGGTTTGGG
>VVAS01060251.1:4850-14866 GCA_015103295.1 Ptychochromis oligacanthus
ACATAAGCACACCTGCTGCTAAAAGCATGAAGAAGAATAGGTGTGTTGTGATCATCTTGATGAGCTTTGTAGTACATGACGTTACAGCCCTAGAGTTATTTCCATGGCTTGATGTGGGTTCATTTAATGTGCAACTGAAAACTGGTTAGTTAGCACTTAATCGGGCGGCAGTGGCTCAGGAGGTAGAGCAGGTCATCTGATAACCGGAAGGTTGCAGGTTCGGATCCCGCTCTATGCCAGGATTTCTGCCGTTGTGTCCTTGGGCAAGACACTTTACTTACCTTGCCTCCAGTGCCCCTAACACTGGTGTATGAACGTGAGTGAATGTTTGGTGGTGGTCGGAGAGGCCATAGGCGCGGATTGGCAGCCACGTTTCCGTCAGTCTGCCCCAGGACAGCTGTGGCTACAGATGTAGCTTACCACCACCAGTGTGTGAATGAATAATGGAGTCAATGTAAAGTGCTTTGGGTATCTTGAAAACATCTAATCCATTATTATTATTATTATTAATCATCGGTGATTCCCCCACAGGGCACATGTAAAAGAAATTGCATCACTTTTGTCACTTTTGTACATATTGTATTTCTAGTAGTGGACTTACAAATTATTAACTTCTCTTATAGATTAACTGTTAATGTTTTTGTTTCTTAGTAGAAAGAAGGAGAATGAATATTTAAAAAAATATTTAAAGCTGCAGAAACATACTGGATTCCCTGAATCACCCCGTAGCTTTCCATGCAAGATTATGTTGTATGTGTATCTTAACCCTTACTAATATCGATCACTGCCCACATTACTGACTGAAAATGGCATTACAGCATTATCTAAATGTTAGCATCATGCTCTGCTGTTCAGACCCTCAGATCTGTTGTCAAAAAGACTCATAATGTATGAGGATGACTGTAGTTAGCACTGCACTCAGCTCACCAGGGTAGAAACACATCTTGTAAAATCTGTTTACCTTTTTTCAGTTAACACATCATTGTTTCCTTAAATTTATTTCATCTGTCAGTTGTTTTTTTTTTCTTTGTTAGTCATTAAGGATGACTTGATATTTCACTTTCCAAGTAAGGATGTTGTATAGCTTCCCTACTGACAGTTACACAGAAATCACATGCCTCAGGCAGGGAAAGAAGGAAGCAATTGGTAACCGTTTCCACTGGTTGTAGATGCAGGGTATTTCCTGGTTGCCACTTCACTATTTCCAACTGTTTGCCTTTCTGTTGCAGACATGCAAAGCAACAAAATTAAATTAACTCCTGTGCAATATTAAGGTACACTCTCACAGTAAACTTGAACTTGGATGTGATGTACAATAAAGGTAAAGTTGTTTTTTGTTTTTTTGTTTTTTTGTGTTGAGTTTATAGGGTTTGTGTGTGAGTTTTGGCCCAGGGCTGGTGGTGTACAGCTCCATATCATAATGTGGGAATCCAAGGTCATCAAGGTCACTTCCTGTTCACTCTGAAGAGGTGCAGAGCTGCAGACAAAAGAGTGTAAATACTTGTGTAGCAGAAAGGATGTAGAGTAGAGTCTTTTCAGTCGAACATAAAGTCTGATATTTCCGTTCCCAGAAAAATGTAACTTTCTGTAGAAGTGTTCTTTTTGAAATATGTCATGCTTCTCCACCTTCTGCAGTTATTCAGTGACTTTTTATTCTTCTCTAATAAGTTATCTATGTTTTGCCTACCTAATAACTAACCGTTTAAGAGAGTTTTGTATGATTTGGATCACAATATCACCTTTAGTGAGTGTTTACCCTCTACTCACTGGTGACTCTGTTCAGCCCTGAGGGCTATCAGTGTGGAGATGAAATTACATATTAGCTGAAGATGGTCAAATCACCAACATTTGATTCCACTCAACACACTCACCTTGGATTACCTCTTTTAGTGTGTCTCTGTTCTCTCAGTGCTCTTTTCTTGTTGTTTCTGTCGTTTTTACCTTCAAAGATAATAATTTATTTCATGTTTAATTTAAAGAACAGTATGATTTTTTTTTTAAGTCAAATATTTTCAGTTCAACTTTTTACTAGTTAACTGCCTATTTAAACAAAGTTAAAAGGATATTAGAAGACCCTGCATTTAGCTTACCTCTTTTGTCTACTAATGACCACCCCTGGGACAGCTTTGGCTACATTTAATGCAGAGTATAAATCTACACAACTACACAGTCCCTGATTTAACAAGATGCTGCTTAATGGTGATGTGCAAAAGTCAACTTCTTTTTGTGCATTATATGCAGAATATATTATTGCTGCTTAGCTTGATTGATGATTGCATTTTTACTTTGGAGCTCTGTGCTCCCCTATTTTGTTTCTGGGAATTTATCATCATAATTTGAAGATATGACACTTTGAATCCAGACTAAAATGTAAGAGTAAAACAGCTTAATCCTGTTACTTGTAGAAATTGGAAAGTTATTTAAATAATTTATATGTGTGCATGTTTGAATATGCATGTTTATGATGGTATCTATGCAGCTCAGACCAGGTTTTTAGCCAGTGAGTTGTCTACAAATAACTCCATATTTTTGGATAAATTGAGACCAAATTTAAAATCAGCCAATAACCTTGCCTCCTCTAACCAACAACCCATTTTAGCTCCATTGGTGCCTTTATAGCCTGAAACTCAGGTACATATATTTATGGCGGCTGTAAAGTATGCTGCTGTAGTTAATCTCTTAATGACGTCTCTCTTCCTCTGCTACCAGTATGCCTGGGTTCGGACTTTAGGGACCAGTTGCTGGAGACAGGATGGAGGGAACACGGTCTTGATTTGGGGATGAAAATTATGGGGACTGGGGCTTAAACTGTTCTGCGTTTGTGATTGAGATGGTGGAAGAGACACTGGGTCTTGTTTTTTTTGGGGGGGGGGTAGAGTGTGAAGTGCAAAATGACATACATGTGACATGGCATATTTAAGAGGCATGAGATCTATTACAAGTGAGAGTGCCAGGAAGAAATTTTGCTAATAGGAAACAAATGGGCCACACTTCTGAGCTCTTGTCACTTTCTATTTGGGAGGCAGTTTGTTGTTTTCTCTTTTCTTTTTATGGGCATTCATTTGCAAAGACGCTTTGCATACACCTTATAATAATATTCATTCGTCAAACCATGCAGTCTACTTTTGCATAACATGCTTGTGCACAGGTGAGAGAGTATCATATCATATCATTTATGTGCATATCAGCTTAATTTTTTTGTTGGCCATAAAGTACCTGCCACTGTGCATAACTTCACTTGAAGATATAGGATGATGCCTCAGTGACACTGGTACGCACCGAGCAAAACTGTTACCGCCCTTTCTCTCTTTCTGCCTCCACTGTCCATCTTCCCTCCTCCTTCCTCTCTCCTCTCCTGGTTGCAGTTGTATTTATGCGCCTTGGGAAGATTACAAAGAGGTGCTTTGTGAGGGGATGCAGCTGCTGAAATCCGACTAGATCCAGCTGAAGAGAGAAGGGAGCAGGTGGGTCAACAACGCCACCCTGCTGTTCCCAGAATATCAGGCTGCAGAGCTGTGCCTCCCTCCCCCACACACACTCACACACATACACACAAACACACACCAACACATGCACACACATCCTCAGAGCACCCCCTACCCTAACCCAGCACACACAAACATTATAACATGTCAAAATAAAAACACAGTAACACCCACAAAACAGCAATACAGCAATATGCACATGTCAAAGGACTACCTCTGTGGAAATACTGCCCACTCAAACAAGTGTGTTTAACAAGAATCATTCATACAGTGGGAGAATTTTGGCAGAAAGTTAGAAAGCGACTTTCACAAATTATTCCTGCATACATACTTAGTGCTGCGTATTAAGGCCTTGTGCTAATTCTAGGTCACACCTTATGATTTAATTAACAGCAGTAATGACATTGGCAGTCCAAGTGCTGCAGAAATCAGAGGAAGATCCTGTCAGCTTTGTGAAGTTAAGATGTTAACAGGTCAGGATCCTGCCAAAATGTTGGATTTCTGTATCACAATGGGGACATTGGTAAGATGACCCTCATCCGGCTTTGTGCAGCTCAAAAAGAGGTGGTAGGAGATGGAAAGAGGAAAGGAATGAAACAGAGGAGAGGAAGTCATGTAGGTGAGCGTTCTTGCTCCTGCTGAAGTGGATCAGATGTCCCACCAACCTCACTGCAGGGGACACGATGCTGGATCAAGGTGACATAAAAGGCAGAAATTTCCCGTCGTTTTTACATATTTTACTGCATAAAATGTAGAGATACACAGGTGTAGACGCAATGAAGTATTGCTGAACTTGGAAAAATCCAAAATGATGTTTCAACTTTGCTTTTTCATCTCCATTGCTACCATTAATCAGCTCCAGATCCAGGCAAACTGCATTTTTTTTCACATGAACATTCTTTATAGAAGCACCAACCAAATTATGGATGAATTTTTGTATTAACTTTGCATATGTGTTCTCTCTGCCGTCATGTCCTATAAACAAGCTTTTTGATAATCATAAAAGAAATATGCTAATAGGATGCAAAGCAGTTGTGCTGTACTGAAAGCTGTGGGCTTTGTGAACTATTCTTCAGCTTTATGTTTCTCCTACTGAAGTCTCTCTGTATACTTAATGAGACTTTTGATGCACATGACTCCCTCCCCAGCGCCTTAGAGTGCCCAACCCCCTTCATGTGTGCAATAATTCAGCCACATTGATAATACATTCTTCTGTCCCTCCCTGAAAATGCTTGAATGTCATTTCATACACTAGGCTGTGCTCTGAAAGAGGCCACTGTCCCATACACTTAGTATTGTCGGCTGTCCCTCACCACGTTCTGCAAGGTTTTTCTTAAGCAAAAACCAGCAACCTTCAAAAAATCCTACAAAATTTTCACCAAGCTGATTCTTCCGTTTCTCAAAGCAAAAACAAAATAAACTTCAACTGGCAATATGTCACAAAATTATCCATACTTCTTTTCTTCTATTATGTCTAAATGACTTCATTTTTTTTTCTGGGTCAGTTATCTTCCACCATTCACGTAGCTATATCTTTCTGTAGCCTTGAGTTCAGTGACATGATATCAGCTCCATCACACTACTGTCACATGCACCCTCAGGCCTCTCACTGCCTCTTGACGGTAAACGCAACTCTCACTGTTCATGCAGTGCTTCAGGTTGTTATTCTTTTTCTAATATGTCACCCTGGTTCATGTGATATTGAAGAAACAACACATTCTGGGTCATTGTGGGTTTCATTCTTGTTCAGATAACAGTTTGTGTGGGAGAGTGATCGTCATTAGAAGGTGGATCTCTGAAAATGTAGACTTTAAGCCATCTGGAGCTCCATCTCTACACATGTTTTAGAGTGTGGGAAGCTGCAAGAACGTGTCACTGGTTTATATCAAATCACTAAATATTTTATCAACTCCATGCTCACTCGTGGGTGTGTGGAAGTTATTCTTTGAGTGGTTTTCCTTTTTTTTTTTTCTTGTGGCCAATTACTCTACCATCGCTGTCATTTACCTTCATTTACATCAATTCATTTGTCATATTAAATTTGTTTAAGCCATGCAATCTGTGTCCAACCCACGTTTCTGGAGTTTGACAAAATGAAGCCATATGCTGCTGATGTGGCACTAATCAGATGCGTTTAGCTTAACCAACTTGGGGCAACAGCAAAAGATGAGCCAGCTCCTACCTCTCTTCCATATCTCCGCTGTAAGTGTAATGGTCTCCACATTTCCTAGAGAAGCATCAGGCCTGATTGCCGTCATTCTCACATCTGCTTCCTGGAATAGCAATGGGGAAGTCTCCAAAAAGCTCCCAGTGGAGTGTGGGGCATGTGTGCTCACATATGAGGCGAGAGTTTTGAGACGGGGGCTTGCCGGTGTGGTTTATTTTCAAAGGGTTGTGCTGAGGATGTGTTGAGAGGTTGAGGAGTAGAGAGAGTTCTCCACACTCTGGTTTGGGTTTCACCTCCCTGGGACACAGCTGGGGGGTTTAGGTTAGGAATTGGGGGATTGTGTCCGCAAGGATTTTGTGTTTAGACAAAAGCACAAACAATACAGAATTTTATTTTCTGTGTGTGTTTTGGAGAGTGAAGGTAATCAGTAGGAAGTGTACAGCCTGGTTCATAATGATATATTCCTATCATGAAATAATTCTTGGTACACCTGGTACACTTAGTCTTGTGTGAAATGAGAAAAACAAACATGCAAACAGCCAAACTGAACTCCAGCAGAACAGGGAAGTAAATCATACAGACCAGTGCTAGCTAACTGTCGTATTTGCCCCATTCATTTCCCTATTTTCAGCAGCCACAGTAACATGGGTAGTGATAAGCATCACTCCAAGTGGGCCACTTTGCATTGAAAAAAAGCTTTGGCAATATGGAAAATGTACAGAGGTAAACTGAACTTATTTGGTTATTCAAAGCTGTCACTCTCTCTTTTCGGGCCTGCATCACCATACACAGCAAACTGGGAAGTTTTGAATGCAAAATAAGATGCAAAACTAAAAATTTGCATCACAGCACAGTTTCAGTACAGAGCCGAGCCAAGCCTCACACGTTAAACATGGACATTATTTAAGATGGGGCATTTAAGCATTTAAAGTGTTAAATGTCTAGCTAACTGCATAGTGTAATTTTGAACAGGTGGAGTCTGTACTCTTCCGTGCACATATGCTGAGTTAAGCTGTAAGAGGGACATGTGTATATATAAAACTTATCTGTCTTTAACTCAGGAAATGATACTCCCAGAAATATTTTTGCTGTAGAAAAACTCAGTTTAAAGGCTTCTTAGAAGAGATCATGTGAAGTAAAGCCACTTGTTGACTATAATCTTTTTAACCATAATTGTTTAAATTTAATGGGAGCTGTTCACTGGTATTTTGTTTTGAACAACTTTTGTCATCATCTGCTAGTCAGCATTCCTCCTTCCTTTTGGCTGCAGTTATGATTCTTTCATTTTTAAACCAATAACATCCTATTTTACACCCACCTCCCCTGTTACTATTGCCATGCTGCACTTTACGTTGAGAATGCAAAATGAAAAGCAGACAGACAGCGTGTCTGGATTTTTTTTTTTTTTTCTCCATTTTTAATGATTCTTACAGTTTCTCTGCATTTGCTGCATGGCATTGCCTGCCAAACACTGAGAGTGCCACAGTGTGCTTCTAGCTGCTGGTGTTTTTTCAATCAGACTGGAAAGTATACTCTGTGCCTCATTGAAATTCAGGTGCCAAGAATATAATTTTCCTTAAGTGCTTACAACTGTAAAAACCAACACTGAGACTGAAAGTAATTACAGATCATTTAAATTGCAGAAAAAGGTGAACCAGCAAGCTCTTTAGTTTTTGTAGAATTCAGGAAACATTATGTGGTCTGTCTAATATATGTTTCATTTGAACGGTTTAATTTTTAACTTGGTAATTTATATTGGCTGTGTGTGATTCCTCTGGGGGAAATGCCACTGGCTGTGCTTAACCCAAGGACTGCAATTTGTGGAAGACATTCTGCGCTTTCATATCAATACTAATTTACAAAAGTAAAATGTGGAATGAAATGGACAGTAATATTTAGTCTTTAATATCTCTCTATGCTGTCATGATTACTGATTGCCTCTGTTCAAACCTGTCTGTATGAGAGGTTGGTTTGTCTTTGCTTATAGATAAATGTGTGACCATTTGCTATATCTGTTTTGGCTCATCAATGGGTATTCACCCAGCTTGACATTCCACCTGCCAGAGAGGAAGGGTTAGATAATGTCTGTAGGCTGTGGTTAGGGAGATCCTCAGGTCAAAGTCATCTTCCGGCCTAAGGCAAGCCTGAATTAAACTGTTTTATTTAAAAAGTATGATGAACATGGAGAATTTCCCATCTGATTCCCCCACCTTCTTACTGCTCTCACAGTTCCTTGGATCTTCCCCTTTCCATCACACTCCTATCATCTTCAGCCATCAGAACATTTTTCTGTTTTCCTTCTTAACTCATCTGACTATTGAGTGAGTGATTACAACCTTGTTCATATTTGCTGACTCATCTCTGCTGTGAAACCCGCCTTCTTGGGGCTATCTGACTTTCCATTGGCTCCCTCAGGTCCGGAAGAGTGGAGACTGTTTCTCTGGTCTCTTTCTCTCTCCCTCTTCCACTGTATGTTGAGTCATTCTCTGGGAAAAGCAAATCAGCACTCCACAGAGATTCCAGAGAATTCACTCTCCGGTTCTGTTGACGAAGGGTGAGGTTCTTCTTCTCACCTCTTGAGGCAGGACCACACAGCATGTGAAAATCTGGCCCACAGACACACCTCGGTTTCCATGTGCAATAAAACATATGTACATGTTTTCCCACAACAAATGACTTCACATGACAAGTGAGAGATGCAGAATCATCCCTGCTTTGTTATAGGAATAACTCAGGATTAGTTCAGCTTGTGCATGTCTCTGGAAACAGGCAATAACGGAAAGTGGCCAGTGTTGGTGCAATGTAAACAACTGAAAGCAAAGAGAAGATTTGTGTGGAGTTCAGCAGCATTAGCATGTTGCTGTTGGCCAAATAGAAAAAAAACCATTTTCTATTAACATCAGATGTGGATGTCAAAAGTGTACCTCACTTTCGCCTCTCCTCATGAGCACCAGTTTATTTCAGTTGTACATGTTTTTTGATTTATTGTCGATTCCAGGAAGACTCCAAATTTATATTACATAGAATTTGGACAGTCAGACTCAGATTGAATTTTATAAACTCATTTGTGTTTGCGTGTGTCTGGTGTAACTAATTACATTTGGTCGGCACATTCAACTCCTTCATGTTTGTCAGTAATCATTTGAATTGACCACCATGACATTCCTTGAAAAGTCAAACCCTCGATTTCATTGAACTAATCTCTTTATACTTTCCACATTGTTCATTTTCCTTAAGTAACTGTGACCACCAAAGCAGCCCAGTTATTGCAGCCAACAATCCAAGATCTTCAAATACTAAAGATCTCTTTTTACAGCTTTCTTTACTATTTGAAGAAAACAAAGAAACCAACTTTCTAAGAAGCCAAAAAGCAAAAGCCACCTCTGGTGTTTTTAATGCTTCAAAATAAAATAAAGTCACAGCTTAAATGAATTCCCCATGACACAGTTAGAGAGTGATAAGTGTCTTAGCCACCGTTACACAACTTGCTGCTAAAATAGGCAGTGTAATTGAGGTGGTAAAATGATAAACAAGCATAAAAAATATCACAAATACCATGTAATTGTATATTAGACATAATGTATACTGAGCCATTGTGGTTGTGGTGGTGAAGCAGTGTTTAATAGTTGACAGCCAAGTGGGATTTTCTTTGTGATGCTCACAAGTTAACACTTTACTCAAAATCCAAAGAACTTGATGTTAAGTTGTGACTAAAGCCATCAAATGGAATTTTAGGTTCCAAGTGAATCGTCAGAAACCAGTCATTTCAAAAGATTTCTCCTAAACAGTAGACTGGGCATCAAACATGCAGAGGAGCGCCTGCCATCGTCAATGTGCTTCCATTTATAGCCACCACCTCCCCCTCCTTCTTTCACTTTTGTGTATTCCTCCTCTCCCTCTGTGTCTTTTGACCCTGTCTTTCACCCAAGGGATGAGGTTGAAGTGGCGTTTCTTGAGCTTCGTTTCCTAAATAGGCTTGTTTTGTTGTGTCTAGTGTCTGAGCTTTTGCAGGACTTGGATGCTGAGCTGAAACATAATATAATGCGGCACTGAGCACATGGCAAGAGGTGGTTTTTGGAATCCTTTTAGTGGCTGGTGGCTTCTTTATTCTGGACACTGCAGACTTCCTAGTATGGGCAAAGGCTTCCCACCATGGGAAAATGGTTTTCTGCCTTCCACTATCCACTTCCTTAAACACAGCTTCCTGAGTGCCTTAAGTTTTAGGTAGTGAGATAGAAAAAACTTTTTGAAACTGTAGTAACAAAGAAAAGATTATGGTTAGTTTGAATTTTTTTTTTTTTTTTTTTTTTTTTTGGTTGTTTTTTTAAAATTTTTTTTTTTTTTATTTTAAAAAAAATAATAAT
>VVAS01060262.1:0-10963 GCA_015103295.1 Ptychochromis oligacanthus
GTCCCAAGCCTGGATAAATGGGGAGGGTTGCATCAGGAAGGGCATCCGGCGTAAAATCTTTGCCAAATCAAACATGCGGATCATAAAGAATGTTGCACTGACAACATTCAACATCACCCCTTCGATTTCCAGCTTCAAACTCATGATCCTGTCTGACACTCCATGACACAACACTGACCTCCAGAACACTAGTCACATACTCTTCCTTCAAGATTACCCCTACTCCATTCCTCTTCCTATCTACACCATGGTAGAACAGCTTGAATCCACCTCCAATGCTCCTGGCCTTGCTTCCCTTCCACCTGGTCTCCTGCACACACAATATATCTACCTTCCTTCTCTCCATCATATCAGCCAGCTCTCTCCCTTTTCTAGTCATAGTCCCTACATTTATAGTCCCTACTCTCACCTCCACACTCCTGCCTTCCCTCTCTCTCTTTGTCTCTTAACACGTCTTCCTCCTCTCCTCTTCCTTTGTCTTCAGCCAACAGTAGCACGTTTCCACCCTGTAGCACCATGTTGGCTAACAGCACCGGAGGTGGTCGTTGTTAACCCGGGGCCCGACCGATCCGGTATGGAAATCACATTCCTTATGATCCGCTAGTTTGATTTGGCAAACATTTTACACTGGATGCCCTTCTTGACACAACCGTCCCCATTTATTTGGGCTTGGGGGTAAAGGACAGAAAGTATAGAGGGACGTCACACAAACCAAACTGTTTTGGGTGACACTAGTAAAAAATTAGGCAACACTTAGAAAATGCAATTGTTTAATAACATGAAAGCCCTGCAATAGACTGGCAACCTGTCCAGGGTGTACCCTGCCTTTCGCCCTATGACAGCAGGGATAGTCTCCAGCCCCTCTGTGATCCTGACTTGGATAAGCAGTTAAGAAAATGGATGGATGGATGGATGGAACGAAAGAGGATGGTAGGTACTTAAGGGGACATTCTTAAAAACTGACAGATAGTTCTGTCTGTATGTGCCCCCAAGTCATATTAACTGTTATAGGAACATGAGTTTTCTCCTTTAATTTGTGGCTTTGTTAATGGCTTTGGGTAAAAAGGGTGGGTAACTTCAATTCTGTGGTAAAAAAAAAAGGAAAAAAAAAAACAATACAAAGAGAAATTATTATTACTCTAGAGGCATGAATAGGACTTCTTTTTTTACAGATTAAAAAGACATTATAACTAAAATATTATTTAGTGAGCTTTAGAACTGCTGGTAGGTACCAAAGCCAACTCTTTCCCCTTTTGTAGTATTTATACAACAGACGATGCAGTGGTGTCAGTCCTTTAATTTGAGGGTGTGGGGTGATACAAATGTATCCCCCCTCTGATTTTTTTTTAGCACTGAATCTTGAAACACCTATCAATATAAACAACAATCAAATCAGAAACTGACATTCACTTTCAGATCCCATGAATGCAGAGATGATACTGCATAGAGAGGGATGATCTAGATCGGTTCTGTTCTAACTCTTCATTAAGCCAAAGTTTTCAGAGTGAAAACTACTGTTAACCAAATAAAAGAGAAATGAACAAAAAAAAATAATCCTAGAAATAGTTCTACTGTGTGTCAACCACTTGCCTGATCGTTGACATCAGAATTCACTACAAAGGTGAGTTGTGAGTTGTACTTCTTTTAACTTGTTAAACTACAGCTATGTCTTGGGACTACTGTCTGCAACAACCTGACGTTAGAAACTCTTGCTGTGAAGGGCGTCTCTGAAGAAATTCTGTGCATGGTTTGGTGGCTTTGCATGATGGTGCAGCTGCTGTGATGGACTGATAGAGAGGAGCAGCCGCACTCCTGTGTTAAAAGATTAATCATAACCTGACTGTCATTCGCAGCATCATTCACAAGTTAGAACCTTTGGTACATGATGCTGTAGAACACTTTACAGAGCCGGGTCATTTTCACATATTTATTAACTCTCAAACTCCAAAAGTTTGCTGCTGATCTCAGTAAACAGAGCAATGGGTGCCTCCTTCCCTGTGCAGAGATTTGCAGATGTGGCGCCAGAGAGGGGTGAAATGCTGCAGATGATGCTCCACAGAAAACAGAAAACAGAACACATCCATCATCAAAGCAGACTGTTTTCTAAGTCTGATATTTAGGAATTTACTATAGTGGAATATTAATTTAACATTTTTTCAAACTGACAGCATTTTGTGCTGTTGAAATTTGAAATGATTTTATATTAAATGATACAACTGGCCAAATAGCGTTATTTGGAAGGGGGATTTGATTCTGGCACATTAAACCATTTGTATTGTTACATTTCACTGGATCAGTTGTGTCTGAAGAGGAAAACATAAGACTGAGAATATTGGTCATATTAATTTCATTATAAAAACACGCTATAATATTCTTATAAACACTGTGGTTATATGTTTAAGTTCTGAACTCATAATTTTTCTGTAAATGCTACTTAGGCAGCAGTGATGAATACTCTCAGGTTTCAGAGTATATAGGACCACTCTGGTTCCTGAGGCAACTGTTGCTGTGATTTGGAGCTATATAAATAAAATAAAATTGAATTGAATATGAATAATTAAAATAACTAATTTCACAGTTAAGTGTGGTGCTTTCTACTGACACCGATAAATCAGCTTGGTAAAAATAAATGATAACAACAGAGAGTGTAAAGAACTACATCCTCAGATTGATAACGTACAGACAATTGTACAGATGTACTATTTCTATGTCTTTTGGATAGTGTCTCTAAAGCACAACAATAAAATACATCTAGCAGTTAAACATCAAAAATAACTTGACCCTGAAGATAATTGGTTGGTACAGTGAAATCTGTAGTGAATTATTTTTTAAATCTTTTGATATTTCAAAGCCATTTGTTAAACAGGTATTCAACTCGATGATTCAGTCTCTAACTCACATATTTAACTCTGTGAGTAAGAACAATCTTGCTGAAGGCCCAGATATGACGTACAATGTGTGACCATGCACTAGAACAAAGGCTTTGATTTTACTTTGAAGACATTACTACTGTAGCAGTGAACATGATGTAGTTTGTTCGGCATGTTAGCAAAGGTGTTGCCGCTTCTGAATATCTCTAAACACTTCCTAACCTTGAGTAGATCTCTCTGTCATCCCAGCCTTTTCCATTCATCTCCTTGTGTCCTTGAGCACCCGCAACACCCTAACCCAGCCAACAGCTTCTTTACTGCTGGAATACATGAGGGTGATAAGATAAGAGCCACTGTGGAAATGAGGACACATCTGCTTTTGACAGACGAGGCTGTGTCATCCCTCTTTGTGTATCTGCTATCTCATGTTCCTTACATTGAGAGCGTTATTCATCCACATTGGACCAAATCATACTCATTTCCAAATAACAGTGAGATTTTCCCTCCTACCAGTGATGACTCATCCAATATAGCGAATACATGTTGACAACATCCATCACTGTTGGCTCCACTAAGGCATTTCTTATATTCAAAATATAAACCCTTTTGATTAATGAGCTCCTTGACTACTGGTCTTTCAAAGTGGTCTATATCTTTGTGGAACTTCACATCAGGCTGTACTTGCATTTTGGAGATTAAAAAACTCACACAAGGAAACCATAAAGACACAATCTATTTATATCTACTTGATTTAACAATTGCAGCGTCAGAGGATATCTCATTATCTGTCCTACCTTTGCCCAGAACTGACGTGAAAACCCTGCAGTCCCCCTTTTCTAGACGGCATTTTTTATTACAATTTTTCAGATTAATGGATCTCAAATAGGGAATGATACTCAGGCAGGGAATTATCAGATAATGGGATCTAACTGCACCCCAAGAGCAGCAGGGCCCTAAGTGCCTAAAATAAGATCTTCTTTAATTCTGCATTAAACACAATGCAGCAGAACATGTGAGCCACCCTATAGGGTTTTTTGTTTTTTTTTAAACATTTTAAATATCAGTAGCTTTCAAAAATAACCCTAACAATTTATGCACGAAGAAATAGAAGCACAGGAGAACAAAGTGATTTAAATGGTTGATGTTTGGAAGCATCTCATACATTTCATCAAGGTATTTAATTGTGCTTTGAGTGAAATCTGTTAAAGTTCTTAAAACATATTTATCTTTATTTTAAATGTTTTCTAAATTCATTTTCAATTACTATTTTTTAATGATAGGAGTTCTCACTATAGTACGTCCAACAGTTAAAATATAATCAATAGATGGTTGTGAAGCAATTTCCAATGCATTTGCCAGGTGATTTCTTGCATTATATAATTTTTTAAATATAATGAACACTGTATTTTAAGATATCTGCATAAAACTAAATTAACTAAGTTAATGTGAAGGCAACACATTTCTAATTTTGACCACAAAAAAAATTAATCACAACACTTTAACAACAGTTAAACTCACATTGCAGTGTGGAACCATTTAGACAGTTTTAAAGTGTCAAAATAACTATGACAGCATTAATTTCTGTTTGCAGTGTATACATGATAAAGAATCTAAGCCTGCAGTGCCTCTAGCCATCTTTAAGTGCATTAATCTTTAAATGTGCAGCCGTCCACAGTCCTTTCGCCTGGCTGTTTCACAGAGCAGCTCAGATGTGCATATGTAGAGTACATATTAATACAGACCACTCTCCTGCCTCCAATAAAAAGATGCAGAATTCAAAGAAGGGAAAGGTACCCATGCAGAATTTCAATTCATTACAGGGTCGAGGCTTTTTTGAAGTAGACAGCGGGATGCAGAGGCATGAACTGGAAAAGGATCAAGGCGCAATGTTAGATTCCACACTACTTCTAAATGCATTTGCTGAGGACGTGGTTGATATGATACAAACGTAAAGGCAGCATAAATCCCTGTCTTTTCAGTGGTTTTGGAGGTTTGCCTGGCCTGTGCTCTGTGAAGCACTCAGTAAGGCTGCAGCCTCCTTTCTCATCTCTAGACAGATATAAACACTGAGCCACTGCCAGACGCTGTGAGTGAGAGGAAAAACATGATTTACTTTATCTAAAAAAATATTTCCTCAGCCTTCAAGACCTCTGGAATTTATGTACCATTGAATTCAATATAATACCACTGCACCTGCATGGCATAATAAGCAGACAGAGCTCTGTGATATTACCAAAGGAACCAATATCAAATATACATGTGACAAATATTACATATTTAATAATTACAAGAGGTGGAGGACTGTTTTACCCATTCCTTAGTTTTATGAATTCTACCAGTTTGTCTTTTTCTTACACATGCTCACCAGGTCACAGTGCAGCAGAACATTCAAGATTCATCAAAGTGTTGCTTTCTGAAGCATGTATTTCATTACAACCTCCCTGCATTTACAACCTTATCTCTAGCACACACTCGTAGTGGAGCAGCTGCTACACTGTTAATCATTAATCGTTAATAACCTGAGATTGCAACTGTGCAGGGGCTTCAAAACCAAATAAATATCAATTTCCCAGTGCCTCCCTTCTGCAACTGCTTGGTTGAAGTATGGCATACAGTAGGTCCTAATTACAACACGCTCTCATTTTCTATCAATCCTGTTTATTTACATAGCATACAAAAGGAAATCGGTCCTGTTTGGAGCACAATGGACAACAGCTGTCTAAAGGATGGATGGTTATAAACTGCTGGAGAAGATGGACTGTGAACATTAAGCTGGTGCAAAACCACATTAGCGACAACAACGATTTCATATCAACATATTAAAGCGGTGCCATGGAAGCCATGGAAATCAGACTCCATCGCTCTTCTGGTGCAAAACATTTGCTTATTAACTTCTAAAAAAAACAAGTGCTTTACTAACTTTTTTTTGGCAACCTGCCTTTTATGAAGCTGAAAAATGTTTCTGACCCCACCATCCCACAATTTTCATTGGTCATTAACACTGATGGTTGAGTTAACTAATAAAAAGGGATCTCAGTTCAATGTCTTTGAATATCAGCAAACTCTTGTTTATTTTACCCACATAAATCATATTCCTTCTACTCAGTTTCACTGCATATTTTTCTTCTGGTCATCCACGCTCACACTGCAGTTGCTTAACGCCCCTCAGTTTGAGAACCACAGTCACAAACCGACATGTTATGAGGGAATGGGAAATGACTAAGTGCATGATAAAGTATGATACAATTACGTTTGCTTAACAGAATAATAAGTTACGCGAAGTAGCAATACGTTTCAGCTGCAATTGTACAGCACTTCAGAGGGAATACCATGCCAGTGAATCACAGTGATGCGGCTAAAAGCTGGCAGCATTGTCTCTGGCTCAGTATGCACAGGCAATGTGTACAAGGTCATTGAGGGATATTCACCACAACATCTAGAGGAAACATCCATCTCACTTATCACTGTATGTGTCATAGTGAATAATCATATTATGAATAGGTTTTCTTCCATTCTAACAAATAGAAAGTGTAGATACCATGAGTAAATCTATCTGAGTAAGGGAGTGCATGATGTTTGCAGGCATACAGTAGATAATAAATGCACACACTCTGTCGCACACAAAGAAATCTAAGCAGCATGAGCAAGCTTCTTGAAGCTGCCTGTCATCTCTTCCATTGCTATATTCCTTTATCCAGCAAGTACTTGTAAAAATAAAAAAATCACAGGCATTCTGCTCCACTTTCCACTGACTTCTGTAAATAACACAGCATGCTGCAGAATAAAACAAAACTAACAAAACTACAGCTGCAGGTTGCCAAAGGAAGATGGAGGTGATATGTCAGTGAGGGTGTGTAGGGTAGAAAAGAGCTTCACATAATGGTAGCAAATGAGCTAACACAAACAAAATATGCTGACATGGCTTTGGCATGTAGAAGAGGGAAGGATAGAGAAGGCCTAGCACAAAAAATGACAAGGAGGAAACCTATGTGGAGGTGAGAGGGTTATGATGCGTCAATGAAAGGCAGGTCTATTTCTGAGCAAGAACAGATGGGGAAACAGATGAGGGAATCACTGGGTTGTCAGTTATCATCAGTAATGCACCTAGGCATTGATGCAACTTCCTTTCTGAGAGCTGCTTGTTGCCTGGGTCACTTGCCTTGCACAGCTTCTGGGCCTGTAGCTTCCATTTGTGCCATGAATGGCCTGTCAAGAGGCAATAACCACGGCTTATCAAGTCATCCCTTTGTGAGGGTCACAAGGTCACCCTTTGATGGCAGACTAATCTGTGGTAGGATGTTTTATAGGTCATGCCCACTCTGGCCTTTAGTGCTTTAAATTCATCTTAGTGAACCAAAGGAGAACAGTGAGCATTTGATACATTATACCAGTATACAGAATGAACATACTTACACTGTTTCCATGTTAATGAAAATATAGAAATCATCCTCTCTGCTTCATTTTCTGTTTCTACTCAAAAGCAAATGCATAAGTAAGTTTAACACAGAATCACATATTGTGTATAATGTATCTGAATTAATCCAATAAATAAATAATGCTCTGGAAATGATTCACACCATAAAAAAAGAAAGAAGTGTTCGTTTACAAAGAAGGGATTCAACCAGAATTACATTGGAATACAATGCTGCATAGTAGGCTAGATGAATGCAAAGTTGGTCTGAAGTGTCTGTGGCAAGTGACAAAAATGGGTCATAATGCATGTAATAATAATAATGATCTACTTTTGGCTGCTCCCTTGTCAAGGGGTCGCCACAGCAGGTAGCTCCACATGTTTGATTTGGCAGAGTTTTACGCCGGATGCCCTTCCTGACGCAGCCCCTAAGGGATATGTGTCTGGCTGGAATCGAACCAGCAACTTTCCACATGCAAAGCAAATGTGTTATCCACTACACTATGGAGGCACAATTCAAAATAAATAAATAAATAAATAATAATAATAATAATTTTATTACTGTTAAATGTATGTAGTATATGTAGTGAGGAAAAGAGAAAAATATTTTTAAAAAACTAGAAAACTCTCTGGACCATTTTGCAAGGATGTTTGAAATGTCAGCTCATCAGTTCTGTCTACTGTTAAGTCAGTTTTCATATTATCCTAAAGTGAACAGCCTGTTCCGGTGAAAATTAAGTGAAATATACTTTACTTGGTTCCATTCTGGCAAATATTGCTTTGACTGCCCACATTTGTTGTCCTAATTGTGGAGGCAACACCATTACTTGAATATTTGAATACTGTGGAAAATGTCTGAATCTGATGATTATAAACCAAAATTCAAGGTATTTAATGGATCTTTGGGATGTATCCTCAACAGTTCTGTTGATTGTAGAGGTATGGCCGTGATTTCTATGCGTTTTTATTTTGACTCAGTTATGACATTAAGAAGAACTGTTGTGACAACTATCACAAATCGCATTATCCAAATAATGTATTCATATGTGTTTACATTTATTGAATCTATTTAGCTATAAAGCATAAAGGCTGAAAAGCATTCACAGACACCGTAGACAATTCATAACCAAACTGTCTCTTTCTACTAGCCTCCTCCTCATCTTCTTCCTTGTCCCTTTCCTAACTCCCAGGCAGCTTCCCAGGGAACAAAAGCTACACTTCATCTTCCAACACTGACAGCATGACAGGCTCAAATTAGGTGCCAATTACATCTTTTTGAGTGACTTGTTTGCTGTTAAACTTAAGCAGCAGGCAGACATTGGACTGAGACCCCCAGAAGTAATTTCATATTGAAAAATGAGCCCGGAGCCCACAAGTAAAATAATGTTGAAATACTCACCATTTGAGCTACCTCTTTAATTACACTCACTCTCACATTTCACAGTGTTTGGCTTTCTCACTTTGCTAGACAGGTAATGTCATATTAACTGGGTTGTATTTTTATCCATCTCTGACCAATTCTCACAATTTAAAAAGGAAATGCAAAAGGCAGAAGATTACTAGCTATAAACCCTTCCGAATAATAAGGGTCATGGTCCTGAAAATGCTTTCTCAGTTAGAACCTTGCCTGGTGTTTTATCAAAATGCTTAGATCAGACCAGACTGCATAACTGAGTGATAATAAATTTACATGACATTCCTCTGTAGTAAAAACATAAACAGCAAAGCACAAAGGCAAAGGTGAGAAAGGACAGAGAAACAGCTTAGACCTTTTCAAGTTAAACATGACCTTACCAGCCAGTGTTGAACTCAACATGAGCATCAAAGAAGCCGACGACAGGAGCTGTGGCTGCGTTCCAGCCATGTATTCGGGCTCGGATCAGGCCCTCCCTCTTGCTGTTCCTCACAATCTTTACCAGGCCTGGGTAGCGTTTGTTCACATACTGGTCCAAGTTGAATTTCAGCTCCACTGGAAGAGAGCAGATTAGAAAGAGTCCTTTTTTAAATAACACCCAAATGACAACGGGAGAACATTAACAAGATAGCTGTAGTCAATGATATTGTGTTTCCGAGATAAACACAACACATAACGATTTTGGCCAAAACATCCTTTAATTTCCCTTTTAAATTGTTTTACTTTTAGATTACAAAAATGCTTAACTTTTAGATTACACTTAAGGATAAATAGTAATCACCAAGGTACATGGAAAATGTAATCAGTTATTCATACTGAAAAAGCCATTAACTTTCTTTACTAAGCATTCATCAACAAAATCAATCAGCAGCATTACTTTCTTAGTCATCCCAGCTCTCACAGGTACATTGAAATAACTTTATAGTCTCTTCACACACACATATCATCTATTCTGAATTTAAAACCTTAAATTTTATTCAGTGATTCATGAATGTGTGCTTATCAGTGACTAAAGTTTGCCAGTTCAGTCACAAAGAGAGACAGAGTCTAACAGAGTCCCACCCATACCAGAGGCAAAAAAAACAATTGATGGCTCTCCAGTGCCTTTATGTATATTTGGTGAAGGCACCTCCCTGTCAGTTACCTCTGCTAGCAAACAAATCAATAAGGAAAACCTTAAAATAAATAAAAATATAAATTCTTCAAAGCTGAAGTGTGTTAGGATGCACTACGAATGGGGTAAGTACCCAGAACAAAGTTTTTATAAGCTGAAAAACTGAGCATAAGTGGATACCAGATATAAGACCCGAGGCATCAACAAGAAGAAATGGAAAACTTTGGGATCCTGACACTAAATATTTGTGCAGCCAGTATTTTTGTCACTGACAAACATCCAAATGTCAGTTTTAGGTTACTATATTCTGTCAGCTAAACTAAAGCATTTCGATATCAACTTGTATTAGAGCTATGAAAAAGCTATGAAATACATTAGGTTTCTTACAGCTAATTAGACATAGGATGCATAAATACACTGGGATCCTAAATCTACATGGAAAATCTATAAATTATCATGCAGACCTTGAAATAATCAAAGTCTGAAGCATTACACAAGAACACAATAAGTTCTTACATGTAAACTGAAAATTAAATATTTCAGATTTATTTCAGATCCTGCATTATTTCTAGCTCAGACTTCAAATTGAAGTAAATCAGTGCCATTGACCACATTAACTCTTTTGAACAAGAGATTTTGAACAAGATTTCTTTCAGTTGTATTGCTTCCATTAAAGCATCTTTTAGAGGACAATGGCGAATTTGGTGTACTCATCAGAGGCTTATTCAAGAAAATCAACTTACAGCCACTGTTGACCTGTAATAAAAATGGCTTTACATCAAGTTCCCAGCAGAATACTGCTTACTTAAAAGCATTGTGGGCTTTTTTTTAATAGCATCAAACCATGGCTACATGTAAGGTTTCAAAGGTTACTTGGGAGGGAAATAAGACATATACTTCAGATGGGCTCAGGTGGGCATAGTAAAATTTCAAAGTGGGTGACTGAAAAAAAATAAAAAGTAAAAAACCCCGCTTTGCGTCTTTGTGAAGAAGGATTCATAACGAAGCAGGATGCTGAGTCTAAACACATGCAAAAGCTCTAAAGAACAATGTATGGAGTCCTTGCAGCTTGAAATCATGCTGTCATTCAAACAAAAGCGAAGCATATACATAATAAATACAAATAAATATAAATACAAGATATTTTGAAATTT
>VVAS01060295.1:2439-13255 GCA_015103295.1 Ptychochromis oligacanthus
CTTTAAACATATTTGAATATACAACCTGAGCACAATTAAGCTACTTGAGTAGGATTATAACTTTTACTTAAGTAAAAGTACTTTTTTCCACTTTGCAAAACAATTATCCATCACAAGATTATGTTTAAATTCTTGAACAGCTCCACTTTTCACATCATAAATCTTGCATGAGCTTGAAACTCGTGTTTTATACACCAGTTTTGTAAATATTCAGATTTCCTGTGGGCCCCCACTGTTGCCTTCCCCCCGTGCCACCCCATTTTAAAAATCCTGGAAACGCCCCTGCCTAAGAGCATATAAATTACAGCACCTAGAATTAAAAGCTCAAGTTTGTCCCACTACAAGTGCTGTTACCATGTTTATTGTCTCGGTAAAGTGATAACATTGAACCAGAGATAACACAAGTACAGCACAGAAGAACACAAAACAAGCAAGTTGAAGTTCTCTGTGCGTGTGTGTTTGTATGTGTGTGTTCATGCACATGTACCGATTTTTTTTTGTTGGTCTTGATAATGATGCGATAACACACTGAAGAAATATTCTCCTACTTTTGAGGATAGTATTATTAAGTACACAGTTGTTGCTAACATTTCCATACTTAAACATAATTAAGTAGAGACTTATTTTGAGACAAATCCCCTTTGGGGTGGCGTCTGGCAAATCAAAACATGCGGAGCTACCCACTGTGGCGCCCCCTTGTGACAAGGGAGCAGCCGAAAGTAGCTTTTCACAGGCAGAAAACAATAAATCTTTAATTTTAAAAGATGGGTGCCCCTCTCATGTATCATACAGTGGTTTGGTCCGTGGTTTGTACATGTTAAATTAATTCTACCGTCATTTACAGCAACGTGAATATTTCGGTTTCTATTTTCACTTCGGCTGAAAGAAGAGGAAGGCGTGACGTCACCCTCCTTATGGGCAGCGGTGAATGATTGGCCACGCCCCGGTGCGCGAGTAGGCAGGCGGCAACGTGAACGTCAGGGCTGGTGGAGTCCCGATTGAAGCTGCTGAGAGCAGAAACTACAGCGGGAAGAGGACGTACAGTCTATACTTGTGCAATTTTGTCTGACCGTTCCCCGTAAAATGGCGTATCACAGTCCGTACAGAGCTCCCCCGCATATCAACGCTCCTCCGGACCAGGGCTTCCTGTGGAATATCTTCCAGAGGTGAGTGGCGGAAAAAGAGGTTTGTTTCGCTGCTGTCTGCCTGTCTCTCACTCCGCTCCGCAGTGGAAACTGCTGTCGTGTAGCGCGGGAGGAAGAGGGTGAGACTGGGTGGGGGTGACGCTAAACATTTCATTGACAGCTCGCTTTTTGTCTTTATTCTAATTTTTTTCAGTATTTGTGGTTCAGGACTGAGCCCCCGGCAGTGAAACTAGTGATTTTTTTAGTCCTACAGTTTCCTCCCAGTTGTGGAAATACTACTGCACGGTGCACAATACGTAGCCTATAGCTGTTTTATGTCACTCGGCTGGTACTACCTTACAGTACTACACCTCAGCAGTGCCGCATGGCTGTATTGTTGGCGTGAAATTGTGTTGAAATGAAGTCAGAGGCAATCAGCTGGCTCGGTGCCAGCAGCGACAGTTTTCAAACCTGGGTCCAAGGACCTCCGGGAGTCCTTGAAGGGCCCGGATTATCCCAGCAAAGGAAACGCAGTTCGGTTCAAACTTTTGTTTAAATGTAAATATGTCTCCAGTGACTGCTTTCTTCCACCACCACTTGTGTGACGCATTGAATCTGTTTATGGGAGGCTGGTCAAATACATTTGGAAGCTTATTTCTACAAGAATAACCCTTATCTGTCATATCTTGAATCATGTCTTGGATTTTTTTTTCTCCCACACCATTTGGATGTTAAAGTGTCAGTGGGGGCTTTCAGCCACTGATAGTCATCAATTTCAGCACAGCCTGAGTCAAAAGTGTGTCAGCAGCCAAGAAGGTCATAGTAGCAGGCAGAGACGGAAATGTTCATATGGTTTGGCCCCTGGTAATAGTAAGCTATAGAGTTATGTAATACTGCAGAGGATTTTTTTTCTCACATTAGGATGCTGCTGGCATTGCAAGGCTGGAAACACCCTTAACTAATTATTTATGTGTGGTGCGAAACCTTTGAGAAAACAGACGTGCACGTTTTGTCTCTTTCTCGTTGTGTTGTATCAGAAGCAGCACCTTCTCGTGCCTGTGTACACATTTGCAGTCATCATCTGCTTATGTCAAACCAATGCAAGCGCTGTTATGACTGCCATAAAAACATAGTCATCTGTCACATGAGCATTGTGCCGCCTCATCTGCTGCCCCTCGGTGGATATCTGGCAGAGCAGTGCTGGAATTCCCTCGGTCATGTGGTCAGAGTCAATGGAGCATAGTTGACGCAGAAGGCTTTTCAATCTCTGTGACACACACACACGCACACACACACACCTACTAACTCATGACTCACCATCCCATTGTTGGACTGCTTTTAGATGTATTTGCACACAATAACTCACTATGACATGACTACATCTGAGCGGATGTGCCACGACAAGAGAAGAAAAGTAGGCTAGTCGACCTCTGACTTGAGACTGTTTATTAAACATATTAAATTCCACGACTAGACACCGAATGAATCACTCTTTTCCTTTTGCGTGCTTCCTAATGGATGGCTGTGGTATGAGAAAAACACTTGAAACGAGCCCTTGAAGACTCAGAAACAACAATGCATTTTTGTAGATCAGCGATATAGATTTGTTGCTATGCAAGAACAACAACATGTTGACTGACTGACACTGCCGTCTCACTGCAAACTGGACCCATAACTCATTCGACAACTTGCCTTAGCCTTAGATTAAAAAGGTCTGAAATAGAAAGAGTAGCATGAAAGGCGCCGTCGGATAGTTTTGTGAATGCAGCTTTAATCTGGACGTTCTTCCAGCGTGGGAGCCACAGTACCAGTGCCTTACTTTTGGACCAGTTATGTGGAAAGTAGGGCGGGCTTTTGTTCCGCAAGCCATATTCCAACCTGATTGCCTAATAGGAAACAGTGAAACATGGGAAAATCTGAGCAGAATAACTAACTCAGTCATGGTGTTTTTTTTTTTTAAATATTGTCCTGCTGCTGTTTTACATAGAAGTTCCATATCTGACAGCATGAAGATGGAAACAGCAGATGGTTAACTTGTCTACTCTGCAGGCAAGAGGCAGTTTTAATGATGCTTTCACTTTTTTTTTTTTGTTTTTTTACTGTCGAGGTAACTTTGCCTGAGGCTGAGTGTGTGAGCTTGTATGAGGAAGACAGGGGGAGAGCTTATAGTACACACACATACTTCTTTGAGTTGATATGTCAGTGTTTGGTAAAGGCTGGGTACCCCCTCTGCCTGCACCAACCCAACCAATCATCACCCTTCACAGTGACAAAGCTCTCATTTATGGCGGCACGCTGAGAGCGCTTACCTCCCCACCAAGGAGACCGGGCGGGCCTGTGTGTTTGTTTTGCTTTATTTAACAGGGGGAAAGTAAAAAGCGAGGAGTACACAGCTACATATAGCTGGTCACCATACCTCGAAGGCTGCACTCATGGAGATATGACCACAGCAAAACGAGTCACAGCTGGGAGCAGAAACCCAGCCCACATTTTTTTTTTTTTCTTTCCATTGGGGGGGGTTCCCCGTCTCCTCCCCTCTTCTTCTTCTCTGCTGGCATTCAGACTGTTTGCTGAGCGAGCTCTGCGTCAACAGGTTGGGCCCAGCAGGTTGCTAAGGAACAACTGAGTCACTCGATGTTTGACTAAGCTGCATTTGAAAAGTGTAAGGGCCGTTATTTGTGCCATAATACAGCCTCAGAATGTCTTTCCATCTCCGAGAGAGACTTGTGGCTATATTTAAGCAGACTGTTATGTTTTTTTTCCCCTATTTTTCAGCCATGTATGCTCATATTACACATGGGCAAAGTTTGTGATCATGAGATCAGCATGTGTGCAAGTAATCCCCGTGAAAAAAGAAGCTCAGGCTTCAGACTGTTCTAAATGCTCAGTTTTAGACAGTTATTTTCTATTCTCAGCTCTGTATGATGTCACTAAGAGCTGATATCCCTGATATGGTCATCCCATGTGAGATTCATGGCATTTGTGGCATTGGTGTCCATTTTTGGCATGGGTCTTTGGATTTCCAGGGTGAAAGACTATGGTTATGCAACCAGTGCAGACGTGCTTGAGTGCCCGGTGGTGACTTCGCTGTGCATAGATTGAATGCTGATTGGCTGAAAAGTTGAACTTGAACAGGAAGGAGAGCAACACGTGGCTTGGCACTACGAATGGGAAGGAAAAAAAACATCAAAGGTCAAAAAAGCACCCATGAGATGCACAGACAATGGCTGCAGCCCATTACTGGTTGTTCCACATATGGACTGCAGGCGTGATTGTTATAGCAACAACAACTTCACATGGTAAGCTAACCAAACTTTGATTGGCAGTTAGCATGGGCCAAGTTAGCTGCCTGGTACCAACTTTATTCATATACAACGAGGTCACCGCACTGATCAACTTCTCCTACATTGTGATGCCAAACTGTATTTACTACCTCACTCTCTTGGGATATTGTCATGATGTGATTTGATTGGCTAGAGGTAGGTGGCACTTGTGCATTTGAATAAATGTGTTCTGGCTGGGTGACGTGCGCTGGGACTTGAAAAGTTGAACTTTTCTCAGTGTTTCAGCTCAAGAGCACTGAAGCCTGAAACGTGTAAATGTGAGTCCTTCTCAAGCGCAGAATCCCCACCCAACTGCTGTTTAAACCTTTTGTCTGTGTGGGGTAGCCAATCAGAAGAAAGTCTTCTTAAAGGGACGGGGAAGGGAGCAAAAATGTAAGATAAATAAGGATTATTTTGAACTGTGGATCAGGCAAAGCTACTCTAGTAGAATCCAAGAATAAAAATATGGAAATTATTTATTAATAATTACATTGTATGCCATTCACTTCCTTTGTTTTAAGTCTGCCAATGATCCACCACATCAGTAGCACTTTCCTTCAGTTCTTTCTTTAAATACTTACATGGAGTAGACACAAACTGTTCGCTTAAAGAAACAGCATCCAAACAATGATTGCTTTACTAACTTTACTAGGATGAGGGCTCCATTAGGGCTGAAACAGCTGAATAGCTGATGTATACTGGCTTAAACAAACATAGTTTCCTGTCAGTTGATTTATCTGGGACAAAGAGACACTTTTAATTGTCCCAGGTAATTCTGCTTTATTAGATTTTGGAGGACTTTTTTCTTCGTTATAATCAAATTAAACTGGGAATGTAGTTGAGACCAGACAGCCTGGTATGGTCTTTTATGTGTTGCCAGGTGTTCAAAATAGCATTAGCATGCACTTATCTCAAATATGAGGCAGTTTTTAGTTTTGGTTTCACTATCACTATCAGCCTAAGAATCTTCCAAGCTGACGCTATGCTAGTAGCACTCAAAGTTAATGGCAACATCCTGTTTCAGTTTGCTTTCTAACTACCAACACATACACAAACCCACACACACATATTTGTACCTCGTCTGGGCGGTTTCTCAGAGCTACGAGCATACAAGCTGTCTTGTGTGCCTTGATCATAGACCTCCATTCATTCTCTGTGGACTGCTGAAATACAAACGCGTGCTCAGGAGGATAAGGTTTCAGCTGGCGAGTGCCGATGCCTGCTGCTTTTGTGTGTCGGGAGTGTGTGCTGGTGTGAAGTGGTTAAAGCAGGCAGTATCTAATCTGTGTCTTCCTCCCCAGGGTTGACAAGGACCGGAGTGGAGTGATATCAGACACAGAGCTTCAGCAGGCCTTATCAAATGGTATGTATTGGTGTCTTGGAATTTCTGCCACTCCCATTTTTTTTTATTTGTTTCTTCCTCATTTTTTATTTTTGATCATTTATGCCCTGTTCCTACCTCTCCCTCTATCTCCATCTCTCATTCTTCCCTTTCTTCTTAATTCCCTCTGTTCTTCTTTTTTGATCCCTGCGTCTCTCTCTCTCTCTCTCTCTCCCCCATCTCCTCGATACACACCATTGGTCACTGACTTTCTTTGATTTAAGCGTCTGCCACGCCTGAGCAGAAAATGGATGGGGATTTTATTTTTATCCCATGGATGGCAGGTGAACTGAATAAAAGTGAATGGAGTTTTATTTTCGTCCCAGAACAACAGAGGAGCAGGTGAAAAGTTTAACAGCGCAGCTTCAGAGAGAAAACTTTGATATCCTTCTGTGTCCCCGCGATAACAGCCAACTCCACACTGTACTGTTTGGTAGTTGAAATTGTGGGTGTGGATTTTGTCACAGGCTTCAAAGGTTCAAACAGGATGTGAAATGTGAGGCATACAAGCATTAGATGTGTAGATGTGGGTTTTATTTGTCTTCATATCAGTTAACCTCAGTGGAGAAACTCAAACTCTAGTCAGAGATCCAGCAAGGGGCATCATGAAAATAGTTTTGTCCAATAAAATCAACTGCAAAGAAAAAAAAAAACCCACCTTCTGACAGTGATTCTCAACCAGCAGCCTGTCAAGCATCGGATTTCTTCTCAAGTTAATGCAATATGTATGCGACTATAGCAGCAACAGGGAACCACGTAAACTATATTTGTCTACACCAACATAAGCTGCAAAAGTATAAGTGGTTACTGTTACTGGTTTTGTTACATCAGAGTGATGTATGAGAATAAGCACAGATTGCATATAAAAGATGGAAGTAGCCACTGTGACATCACCCGTTGGTCTCTGGCTGTTGTTTTGTTGTTGGAGCCAAAAATGACCATATTTGGACAAGCGAGTGTGAAGTTAACAGATGAATAAACTAGAAACCAAACTGGAGTGCATTCCGATAAAATGCTCCAAAAGGCACCAACACCACAACCATGGTAGAGAGGTCCAGTTCAGTGACTCGAATTAGCGAAGGTCAGGCCTAGCGGACAGCTGCCCATGTTGGCACTAATTTGAAGCCATAACAAAACCCAAACTGATGAGTCATAAAAAGAGAGACCAAAACTCTATTTTTACAGGGCTGCAAGGATGTTAATTTCATCGCTGAAGTTGGCCATTTTAACAGTCTAATGGATTGGCTCCTTGCATTTGTACAGGCCACCAACACATCGTATTTACATCAGCACACACCTGCTCATGTTTTATACAGGTGTGCTTGTATAGATGGAGATTATCTTTGAAAGTGTGCTTAAATGCATGTCTGGACAGGGAATGAAAACATACTAATGCTGACGTAGCCTCATAAAGCACGTCCATTTACTGAAGTTTTTGTTTAAAAGTCACCCTAAAAGCTATTTTATTGCGTCTTCTCCTCTTTCTTGCTCTTGTAATATTAAAATTGAAATACAGTGTTTGAAAATAGGAACAATAGCACATAAATCTGCCTCTGCTATTTAAGTATGTATGCAGTGCAGCTAAAAAGTGATTGGGCAGAATCAAACAGTCTGATCAGAATTTCTGTAATTTCTCCTAATAATAGAACTACCTACTGCCACACTTGCATGAATCCTCTGTGGCTCATCAGCAGCTGAGGATGCTGACATTTGACAGGGATGTACAGTCTTTTAGCACGATAATGTATACTTGTAATGCATGCATGGGACTATTAAGCAAAACCCTTTAGCGGGGTTTTAAAAGCAAGTCAGTTGGAAGCAACTGAATGTCAACCATGGATAAAAATTCTAATCAGCCCTCTACTACATCAGCTAACGATGGCTTAATTAACTAGTTAGCTACAGCTCATAAAATCTGCTAGTGTCCCTGCCATTTCAGTCACTGCCTAAACTTCAGAACGCCTGCTTTTGTCTGAAGAGTTTCATAAAGTCGTCTGTGAGACTGGGTGCTCATACTGAGCGAATTCTTTTTAGAGGAATTACTTAAGGGGTGTGCGTTCTCTCCTGCAAAACGAGTTAATCTGATTGAAAACCCAGGGATGCAGCGTGTGGTTCACAGCTGCTAGTAATGGAGGTGCAGACTCTGTTAGTGTTGTAGCTCTGGAGGAGGAGCATTCAAACAGGATTATGGCTTAACAAATTAAAACAAAAGAAATAGGGTGCTCGTGATTCTGCCCAGCAGTATCAGGAGAAGCATCGACTAAATGATACAGGTCATCTTCTCTGCTCACATCCTGGCAAATGAAGTCATTTATTTATTTTTTTTTATGCTTGTGTTGACTGAGAAGAGCTGCTACAACAGAGCAGGCATCTGTTTTCCTGCCACACTCAACACTGCATCGCTTCTTGACCTTGCTCACAGTGAGACAGCAAAGTTAAAGTGGGGTAATGATTAATGAAACCAGTATTTCAGAATACCGTTAGCCCAGAAACTGTAGTACAGGTTGATGTTTGTATATATTCATTAAAATATAATGTGTCCTCCCCCTCATCAAGCTTTTGTTTGATTTGCTCCAGCAGCTTTTCAAAGACTTTTGAACAGATTACGCTGCCCAGAAACCCATTTTTCTGGGCACTTCAAAGGAGGGAAGAAAAAAAAAAAAAGAAGTGTCGGAGCCAGCAGCAGCACTGAAAGAAGCTGTTATCAGGCTGCGCAGTGGCTCTGGCACAGCATACTGATGAGTGTGTAGTGTGTGTTTGTGCATGTGAGCACGAACATCATTGTGTGTGTTGTTCATTTCATCAGATTTTTTTTTTTGCCAAGGGTCAGTGAGTCTTGTTTTTGTTTTCAGACTCGGCGTGTGTGTGTGCGTTCTTTCAGTGTTGTATTTATGTGCTCCTCACTGCGTGCGTGCGGTGAGCGGCAGGTTTCCCGGTCCAGTCTCTCCTAGTTCATTAGACTCATTGGGATATGAAACAGAGCCAGTGAGGCTGAACGCAGCGCACTGCATCCTGTCCTGCAGTTTCCTAAAGGCAACCTGCCGTTCGACTGTCTGTCGAAGCTCTACCTTCTCTGCATATATATATATATTTTAATCAGTTTCCTGCCATCATCTATTCTTTGTCTACCTGTTTTTCTTTACCCCTCCTCTCTCGGGAGAGCAGAGAGTAGCAAGGTTCGGGAGGGAGGCTGGGGTAGTGTACACTGTTTAATCCTCTGCTGTTGTTTCTGCACCACATGCTCACTCCTTATCGCTCATCAGTACTCAGCCTACCTGTCTTTCTGCACATAGAAAATGATCCGGCCTTCACTTGCATGTTCCTTTTTTTTGTTTTACCTTTATGGAGAAGCCCATTTCAGAACTCTTTTAATCTCATGCTTTTTTTATTTTTAACATCTTTTTTTCTCCGGGTAGAAAAGAAATTAGTAATAATGTCACTTTCCAGCTTTTTAAAAGGCATTTTAAACATAGCATTGTACAATCTCCTCTCCTCTCCTCTCCTCTCCTCTCCTCTCCTCTCCTCTCCAATAAAACAGAGATGCTGTATTTGATGCTGCTCTCCATCCCTCCGTCCCTTTGCTTGTCTTTCCTCAACCTCTCTTAAGTGACACCCTCTCCCATTGGCTTTCAAAAACCTCTAAACTGCCTGCCACAACACCACTTGAATGGAGATTAGTTCAGCACGCAAACAGACACAATGTAGGGCTGTCAGCTGATCAGTGGTGACAGCCTAATAGACCAGCAGCAACGTGATATCATGTACTTATCAATGCAGTCCAGGAAATGACTCTGGGTTTCCGTTGTATTTGTGCTGCATGTTTAGGATGAGGTTTCAGGCTGAAATCAACCTTCAGGTGACAATGGCTCACATCTCTTTATACCACTTGGCTCCACTCACAGACACACTCATGTCTTAGACCATATGTACCCCATCATAACACCCCCCCACCCCCCGGCGCTGATGGAGGGAGAGAGAGAAGAATAGAAATTGTTTCCTCCAAAAGCTCAGAAGCACACAGACACCAAAAAGACACATCAAAAAAGCTGTACTCACCCTTGTAGCTTGGCCATACGATGCAGCTCATTGTCGTCGCTGCCTCTGAAGCCCTTTGCAAAAGGGTTATTCTCTATCTTCAGCTGTGTAATCTGAGGAAAGCAGAGACAATCTTTTACTCAGACTCAGGCACTACACCACGGCATGTGCACAGGTCTGCAGTTTCATGCAAGCACTGGCATGCAGAAGCCCAAAGGCACATTAGGTTTTTAACTGTTCTTTTCATTGACTAAATCGGTGGTTTCCTATTATTCAGAGACCCTGCAAGTGTTAAAAGCAGCACTGCTGAAGCTCTGCATGGCCAACATTCCTCAGCCGCTTACGTTTCTGACGGAGCGAACAGTGTTCTCGCCAGCTGACACAGAATAAACTGTTTACCCAAACAGTCGCCAGGTTTAAGGATTTCAGGCCAAAGCTTTTAGAGGTCCAAAGCTTTGAGCTTTGATGTTAAGGCTTCAAACTTTTCTCAGTGATGTCATGGAGGTAAACCTTTGCAGTTTTGAGTGATTTCATTTGGTCAAAGTCCAAGACCATCACACAACAGGCGAGTAGGCTGAAGATCTGACACAAGCTCAGTTCCAAACAAACTTTGAAGTGCTGAAAATACTGATAACCCACAGCAAACTGCTGGCTATAGCAATCTGATTTCTACAAAGCAGTGTTTTTACATTAGTACATAAGATGTTAGTGTTATTAATAGTCTTTGTTTTACTATGTATGATGGAACTATAAAGTCTTTTTTTAAAAACAGATGTTCCACCAAAAGAGCTGAAAAAATTTATATAATTTGTAAAACTAGTAAATACATAATAATAATAATAAGAAGAAGAAGAAGAAGAAGAAGAAGAAGAAGAAGAAGAAGAAGAAGAAGAGCTGTTATAATTCTGTTCATTTTATCAATATATTATTTTAGCATGTGTGTGTGTGTGTGT
>VVAS01060360.1:0-11151 GCA_015103295.1 Ptychochromis oligacanthus
ATAAAAAAAAAAAAAAAAAATTGGTTCTTCTGCCTGTTATGTGAAGACACAACACAGATTCATCCCTTGAGTTAGGTGCCTTTTTATGCTTGAATGATTCATATGTCAGTGTTAAGGGGCTTAACTAACAAAAGAACATTCATTTGAAAATGGTCAGTTACAAGGACTGGACTGAAATTGAGTGAAAACGCAGCCAATGTCCAACAAAAAACTTTGAAACGCATTCAGAAAGCCTTTGATCAAGGCCACTTTAAAAAAATTACTAGGAAGTCTGGCTCTTTGAAAGCAAAATATAAAGAAATGAGTGTTGGCTCAAGACCTTTGCACAATACTGTATTTACAACAGGCTCCATTCAAAACATACATTTTTCTTCACATTAGGCCACCTTCTTATTATTTGTAGATGCATAACAGACACATAATAATGTAATTCTCATTTCTTTTATATCAAATTCATAATCATGGAAAATGTTCGTATGTACAGGACATTGTGTCGTTTTGCAAAACAATCTAATAAAAGCTCAATTTGGTACCACACAGCAGCAAAAGGTTAAGTCTTCGATCTTGAGATGAACAGAGGAAGAAGAAAAATAGAAATTCAGAACAGGGTTGGAGACAGGACAGTAGGCCATTAAAACAGAATATATTCTGGTTGTTGCAGGAAATGTGGTGGATTGATGATTCTACATTTATAACAGGAAAAAACACACATTTCAGTTTTCAATGTTTATTGAGTTGGACATGTATTCACAGCTGGTAATAGTAAAAAGCAAAAAATAAAATGTCATTTTTAATGTCCATGTGTTGAAGTCCTTTTGTGAAGTGCTCTGCGCTGATTTGTTTCAAACGTTTCAGTTTTACCAGAGTGTAGTTACAGGAAATCTGCAGCAGTGCTTGTTTGTCCTCAGTGCCAATGAATGTGTCTAACACCATCATCTGTTATTTCTTCTGGAAAAATCCCATAATGGAAGCTTGTTTAGCTCCTTTATTTGCATTTCCTGATGCTTTCTTTTGATTTTTCTTCTCGTCCTCTTTGCTGCTTGATGATAGCTTTCCTTTAAAGGGATCTCTTAGAGCTTGTTTGCTGGCTTGAAAATCCTCTTCAGATTCAGAGTATGATTCACTCTCGTAGACTTTTTCTGTCACTGCGGATGAGAAATAACCTGGAGTTACAAATTAATACAAAATAACCAAACTAATAAATCCACTGTGGACCAAGAGGATATTGCAATATTAGTTTAACGTGGAGCTGGAAGCTTTCTACACACAAATGACAAAGAGCAAAGAGGCGGCGCCGTTAGTGAGAAAATGTTTTTGAAAAGAAAAACGATCTCTGCACCAACTCCCATCCACCACAAAGCTACAGCAAAGCTTTAAAATAAGAGCTGTCTACATGTAGACAAATTGTAAGCTATGTTTGGTACAATTTCACAACTTGTTGCAGGTTGGCAGCAGTGATCCCACTTTGTGTAGCAGTGACGCCTGCAGCATGCCGACATGAGTGTAAAGGCAATTATGGGGCGTAATCAAGTAGATTTATTACAAAGCTTTAGTAACTTATTTTGCAGATTTAGATTAATATTAAATATAATTAAATTATATTAAATAAAATACTTAGATTAAATCATATTAATAAAAGCTTTTTTGTTTTCCCGGGCCAGTAAAAATATATAAGGGGCAAGGGGAAAACGGGAAAATAATATGCTGGACACTGGTTAATGTATTTTTTAAAAAAGTGCATATTCTCACAGAATATTTTCCCCCTTCCACAATTTCTTGATTGTACCTATGATGTCCCTAATATGTGGTACAAAACTGGAAGCACCTTAAGATACAAAAACGTACAACAAAGTCCAACAAGTCTGTGTCGCAGCTCAAATGAATACTTGAACATTATGCGGTTATTTCACATTAAGTGAATTGATTTGTTTTAAACAAGAAGTTAAAAAAAATATATATGGAGAGCTATACAGACACAATGAGTGAAACCTGAAGATGTCAGCATGGGCTTTGGAAATGTATATAATCTTGGCACAATTTTTGACAAATATAAAGAAATTATTTGGCAGATAGCTAAGATCATTATTCAGCAGCATACTAACGCTACAACCCTAAATTCAACCACTCCTGACACCTTTTATAAAAAGTTATATTTTGAAATGGTAGTAGAGGTTTTCAACCCATTATAATCATTTACAGATCCTTATCTTTATTCTTGGACTCTACTAGAGTAGCTTTGCATGATTCACAAAAACAATCCTTATTTATGTTACACCGAGTCTTTTGCCACCTCTCAGCTCATCCTCTGTCTGAAACAAGCTCCTTTAGCTCCCAGGCCAACGTTCTTCTGATTGGCTACCCCTCACAAACAGGTTTGAACAGCAGCTTCAGTGCTCAAAGGCATAGCTGTGTACCGGAGTATGATCATATAAGGGACATCCTTGTATGTTACAGGGCTAAGAATAGGAACAAAAATGTCCGGAGCCTGAAGTTTGACCTCATATGGATTATTTGTACATACGCTGACCCCATAATTTAAAACTAGCCAAGTTTAACATGACCACACACCATTGCAGCAGTATACACAGCAAAGAAAATAAGGAAAACCATATTAGGTAAACTATAAATATTTGACTGGACAATGACTATTATTTGCACTAGTTGGGTTTTCACTCATTTTGGTTTTTCATACCGATGCATCCTTCTTCGTCCTTAAAGGTACGAGACCTCAGGACTCGTCTTCTCTTCCTTATCTTCATTTCAGAGCTGCCCTGCTGTAGAATAAGAATGCACATGCTCTGAGTTAAAGATATGATAAAAATCTAATCAAAGACTACAAAAGATTTCAGTTATATGAAAATTACAATGTTAAGGACTTACATGAGAATGTTTAACAGGTTCAACGTCCTTTTTAGGACTTGGTGGTGATGGTTCTCTTGTTTCCATTTGATGTGGAGAATCTGGAATAACTGGACAGGGAAAAAATGTACGAATACCTAAAATTACTCTTGAAAAGGGTTTCTCAAGCGTATTCTTTAATAATTCCTTCTTTTTCCAAGGACTAAAAATAAACTGGCTTATCCTTATAAACAGTGTGTGCCAAAGCTCTCGTCGTGTCAACCAGATTTATTACAAAGTTTATATAGGAATTACTCCTCAGTGTGACTGTAGCAGCAGACACCACAACTACTATCTTAAAAGTGTGCTAACAAAAATGTACATTTATGTCTTCAATCCCATTTCATCATTGTCAGTTAAATTTTTAACTTATTTAATTTTAACTTAATGTTATAGCAGTTTTAAAACAGAAAATGGCATAATAAGAGAATAATGTAAAAGTGAAAGTCTAACCATCTTCATCACTGCTGTCTGGCTCTGGTTGCTTAATCCTCCTCCTCTTTTTCTTCTCCATCTTCTCCTCCTCACTGTCAGAATCTTCTATCCGCTTAGTTTTGCTGTTTTGTTTTGTTTTTTTAAAGGAATTAACGGATTGAAATTAGTTTAAAGCAAGACATTTACACCTCTAATGAAAAATTTTGAAATCTTTACATTTCTAAGTGACATTTATAGATGGGAAAGTCAGAGATGAGGAAAGCTGGTTCATTTCAAGAGCAGAATAATCATTATTTCTTATTTATTGAAAGGAATATTTCATCTCATTTGTCACATTTCCCACATGAATACAAGCACACACCTCCTGGAGTCTTTCTTTTTGTCTTTTGGTGGCTCCGCTGCAGCAGCAATTTCTTGCTCTTCCTCTGGTTGTGACCTTTCATGCTGTTGTTCTGCTTTGGAAGATGACTGAGCTGCTTCTTCCTCCTTCATTGTTTTGTCAGGTTTCTCTGAAGTAGTGAAGAAAAGTAATTAGTTGGTAAACATATTCAGACCAGGTACACTTAACAATTTCTTATATTTTTGGGTTACTTTCTTATGTCACAAAACAGCATCCACCTCAGTAAATATGGAGACTCCAATCCAATGTATTATGGTTATACTGTTCATTTTTACACCTCACTGACACTAACATAATCCAGTAAGTCTTATTTTGACTGACCATGATGTCAAGCTTGAAGAAAGTATGCAATTTATTGACAACAACAACAACAACAACAAAAGACTGGATATCAGGTATCTATCAGTTTGTCTAGTAAAGGTCTGTCTTTGACCTGACATACAGTCAGGACATACAAGTTGTTACTGTAGCTTTACTAAGTCTATCAAATGATGCAGACAGGAAAATTACATTATTCTTATTACCAGCTATATATTTTTATTCTTGGACTCCAGTAGAGTACATTTGTATGATTCAGAGTTATATATATATATCCTGAAAGAACATGACTTTAACTGTTAGACATGTAAGCCCAAAGATGTGCCCTAAATATAATCCTTTATGGAAGAGGGTATAAAGTAAATGTAACAATAAAATCTAAACCACAAAAAGAGAAGTAGCCAAATCATTGTATTATTTACATTTTACACAGTATCAAAGCTTTTTTGAAATTTGGTTTATAGTAGCATTTTGAATGAAATATATGAAATTTAACCTCCATTTTTTTTTAGTACACCACACACATTCTTGTATATGACAATATTACTCACTTGAGTTCTGAGTCCCAAAGAAGTTCGCCATTGGACTGATTTTTGTGACTGGCTTGCTTTTCAGGGCAGCGACCTAAAACACAAAAACACACTTATAAACATGTACAGCAACCACTTGACTACTCTGGAGAACGATTGACTACACCAAATGGACATACCACAGGTGCATCCTCTTTCTGTTCAGACTTTATCTCTTTGCTGTTGTCCTGATTCTTAGGCACAGATTTATTTGTAAACATTCCCATGATGCCTTTTTGAGGCTTGGCAGACGATTTTGTACCCAGGCCGGTGTCTCCATTCATGCCAGACTTTTTGTTTTCGGGCTCTGGTGAAGGAGCTCGCTGCATTTCCCTTGCCTGCTGCAGCTCCAGAGAAGACATGGGCACTGCACTAGCACAGCGGATCGCACTGTATCTGACCACCAAAGGAAAATAAATATTAAGTCATATAAAATAACATTATACATTAAGAATGTTTTAATCTTAATTGTGGCCAAAACATTTAAGTGTTAGAAAAATTTTCCAACATGTTACCGTCTGTATAAAAATCCTCATTATGGGTCACTGCAACACAAACAGCACCATGATCAGCATACCTGCTGCAGTTCTTAAGATTGTCTTTCACAGCATCATAGTCCACGGCGTAAAGGGGGCCGCTGTCTTTGAGTAAAGCTTTCTGTACACTGTAGACATGCACACTGACTACCAAGCTCATCTTGGCTTTGAAATCTGCAGAAGAAAACAGCTAAGGTTACACATTGCTGCTTCATTTACCACAAATACATCATTAAACAAAACGAAATATAAAGAAAATCAAACACTCAAGGACACGACGAGGCCATAAGAGTGTACTATTTAATGATGACGACTCTGATTATAAACTGCAAATATTAGTTTACAGACAAGAGACTGAGAGAAGAGCCCACAACCAGCCAACCCTGCTGTCACAGAGTAAATACTGTGTGATGTTGTGTGAATTAATATTTACATACCCTCCAGCTGGTCCTCTCTCACAACGGACACCTTGTGACTCTGAAAAGCAAACACGGTGTAAGAAAAAAATAAAAACTGCGGCTTTGTGCACGTAGAAAGATGTAATCAATGCCAAAACATTTCTCACCGCTTGACCGTTGTCCACAAACTTCCCCGTCACAAGGTAGGTGGCATGGAGCTGAGCTGAACTCTCCTTCCTCTTGTGATCCAGGTAATGGTAGAGCATTCTGAACACAAGACACAACTTAAATGTGATTTATATTAATGGTTCTGCCACCTATCGACACAAAGTTTATATAGTCTTTATGTAAGAAAGCATGGAGCGCCTCCTTTTGCATACGTGCATCCCGGTCTCACTACCACAACAAAAACAATCTATTTCTGTGGTAAAAACTGAAGTGATATTACACTGTACTCAATGTTACTGTCATAATTAGTACTGTAAATATTTTGCAGTTTATCAATCCACAGAATATTACTTAACATTTCAAAACTTGTTCCAACTTCTAAAAAACAAATCTGAATTTGATGCTTTTCTTTGACACACATGACAGTAAACTAAATAAATTTAGGTTTGGGATTGTTGGTTGGACAAGACAAGATATTTTGAAGATGGACTTTAAGAAAATGTAATGGATTTTTTATTATTATTATTATTATCACCATCATTATTTTTTTTTATTTTTATTTTTTTTTACTATTTTCTGTCCTATTATAGACAAAATCATCAGACATACACCAATGGTGAAATTCAGCCAGTGTCAATACAATGTTTTGTCTTATTTAGTATTTGTTGTCATTTATTCCAACTACCAGGGAAACAAAGAAATCTGGCTCATAACAAATAACTGCAGTATTTTTAACTCTTTCTGTTCTCGTTTAACATTTAGTCAGCACAAGTTTTATGTGAAATGACAGATAAACATTCGTCGCTGACATTAGGAGATGTCATTTTAATTACTAATAAGCCAACACTGTCGATACTGATGTTCTGCTAATATATAGGTGCCAATTGCCATTACTTGTTCATTCTTAGAGGTTACAGAGGGACATTTACAACACGCTGGCGCATATTACTATACCCTGTAAAGTGCCAGTACACACTGCATTGTGCTACCTCTGGCTCAGTACCAAACACCCAGTACAAAAAACTGACACTTAAACATATCTTCTATGCCAGTGACACTAAACTGTATTGTACTTCTGCACTCATTTATTTATTTTTGTATAGCTGCTATGACTAACTCGGTAGGAAATATTTTGCATTAATCACTGCGCTGAAAAAATAACAATAATAATAATAATAATAATAATACAGCTGATGCTACACAGAATAAACTCAAGATGTTTTAATTGTGATCAGCAGAAACAGGACAGCTTGATAGTAATAAAGCCAAGTCTGGCCTCCTCTCCCTCCTGCATACTTTAATGCCAAAAGCCCAAAGAGGAGCAGGACCACTTACTGTTTTGCTGTGTTGACATGAACTCCAAGAGTGAGACTCAGCCATTTATAGGTCACCTGGTAAACAGAAAGCACAAAACAACACCTGTGATTACACTTTGTTCACCACAGGTATAAGCCGGCTGTAACAGAGAGTACATGACAGACGATAAACTCAAAATGTTGTAATTTCGTTTTGGTTTTAATCAAGTTTCATGAGCTGGTGAATATCTACTACTATATATATATTAACAAATGTTGAGTCTTGTTTGAAATTTCTTGACTCCAGCGGTGTTTGTCTAGGTATTGGCGGTTTCCAGCAGCAACTGAAACCGGTTAACTGAAAATAAGGTTTTATTAAATTTAAGCGCCGTTTGCTATATCACAGCAAAGCCGAATTACCGAGAAGACCCCCCCCCAAAAAAAAATCCTGAAAATTGATTACTATACAAATATATACACACAGGCTGTTGTGACAGCTAGACAACGTTAAAACGGGGCATTTTTTGAACGGAGTTCAGCAGCTAACCATGTCGAGGCCAGCGCTAACTCCCGTTCAAACGTTACAACCTGTGAGTTCAGCCAGAAAACCGCAACACAAAGCGCAATATCGGGGCTCAAAAGCCCACTTACTATTTTGTTGTGGTCGTTGACATATTCGTCAATATTATCCAAATAAAGCTCGTCCATTTCGTTTCACCCTCCTTGAATACAGACGTCTTGCTGAACCGATTTAACTGCGCGGGAAGGCAGTTTATTTACTTCCTGTTGCATGTCACGTGTCTGCTCGTCCTTCCTGTGCAGTGAGGGGCTGCAGACTGCCCTCTGCAGGCCAGAAGGGGCTGCAGCTGCGAGTCACACCCTGAATGAAACAGATGACGTTAATAAACAGAGAAAACAGGAGGTTTTTGATGTAAACAATAGATAGATATCCAAGAAGACCACTGCTGATATACTCAACTCACATTATTATTATTTGCAGTTTTTGTTCCCCAGAAAGCAACACGGGACAGTTAAAATCGGTGTTTGTGAATTGTTTGAGAACAGCAAAACCAACAAATTGAATGCAGCGACGCTCAGAGAGCAGTGGTTCATTATGGACACTATAATGTACCTACATATATGGAAAACAATGATGATGATGGGTCTCCAGGAGCCACTTTAATGCTACCTATTATTACTGTATCCTAACAATGTTCTACAGTTGTACCTTACCAGGAGGCAAAGGAGCAATTTGTAGAAAATGAAGCAACCTTTTCAACCTCCATCATATCACACAGCAATAATAACAACAACTGCCATCAGATCGTTCAGTGGAGGAGTCCATTCGTGCCTCATGGGGGGCCTGCGTGCCATTTCTAACCCAAACGATAATGTAAACCCCATTAAAAATGAAAGCAGAACAAGAAAGTCTCTCAGGTCTGTCCTCAGCTTTGATGGCTCTGGGGCAAATTTAAAGATCAGTTTACTCACCATAACTAAATTAAAATGGATGAGGCGTCGTTGTGCTTCACTTCTGTTGCATCAAACCCGGCAGAATAGGTTAAATAACATCAAAGTTTTTGACTCATTTTTTTTGTGAGGCTGTTATTTATTCCCTATACACAAAGCTAAACTCATAGACTCTGCCCTGGTGATGGGGAAAAAGAGACGTTTTTGTACTTATCTTATGCTAAGGAACCAAGGTTATTCAGTTTAAAGTTGTGGAGCTGTTGGGTTTAATTTAGGTGTTTTTTCTCATAGGAATTTCTTTTTTTTAAAATAGCCTGGGGTCTAAGAGGTTAAGATGGAGAAGTGTTAATTTAGGGAAGAAGCATTTTGTTGCTGAACACTTAAAAGCTTCCATCATGCCAAGACAGATCAAGACACTCAGTATTTGCACTAAACAAGTAAGCCAGTAAGAATGTTTTTAAAAAAGTCAACATTATTAATATCTGACTGTTTCTATTATTACTCTACCACTAGCAAACGTGTTGCTCTAAACAGCCTTTTTAATGACATGTAGCTGTCAAATCTGAGTGAAAAACTGATTTCTTGAGGTGTGTTCTCACAGTCCATCTGATGCAATATTTAGAGTGAAGCAGCTCTGAGTCTTCAGCGCACCGTGCTGCAGTGAAACGAATCAGCCTGCACGGCAACTTCTAATAGAAATGTCAAATAGAAGGGCAGCAACGTGCAGCAGAGGAGGGAAAAATATTCCCATAATGATGACAAAGTACAAGAATAATTGTCTCACCTTGAAGACGGAGAGCAACACTAAAATCCTCAGGTGGATCAGAGTTGGTTTAGATGAAGGAACATTGTGATCCTCTTTGTCTTTCTTCTCATTGTTCTGTAATGAGCAGGTTTACCTTTTTTGACTATATGTGCACTCCTTTGCTGATGTACCATGCACAAAAAATGTAAAAATACTCGAAGAATCGAAGAACAATCAAAATCCTCTGCAAGATGATGGGAATATACACGTATGTCCATAAGTATGTGGACAATAACACTTTTTGTAATTTTGCCTCTGTACACCACCACAGTGAATTTTAAATCAAACAATCGAGATGTGATTGAAGTGCAGATTTTCAGCTTTAAGTCAAGGGATTTAGCAAAAGTACTGCATTAACTGTTTAGGAATTACAGCCATCTTTAGACATAGTCCCCCATTTTCAGGGGCTCAAAAGTAATTGGACAGTTGAGTCATTAACAGTTTTACATCCAGTGAGGTCTGTTCCCCAGTTATTCCATGACAAGCAGATAAAAGATCTGGAGTTTATTCTAAGTGTTGAACTTGCATTTGGCATCTTTTCACTGGAACTCTCGAAAGAGATCCAAACATGTTGAACTGAAGTGAAAGAGGCCATTATTAGGCTCAAAACTCCAAATAAACCTATCAGAGAGATAGAAAAAAACTTTAAGACTGGCTAAATAAACTATTGGGTACTTTCTTAAAAAGACTGAATGCACTGGCCAGCTCTCCAACACCAACATGGCCTTTCATGGAAGACCACAAGTAACAACTAACAACTAAAGTGGATGATCGCAGAATCCTTTTCTCGGTTAAGAAAAGCCCTTTCACAAGATCTAGCCAAGTCAAGAACACACTCATGAAGGTAGGCATATCAGGGGAGGGTTTACAACAAGCTGCAAAGCTGTGGTTACACTCAAGAGTAGGAAGGCCAGATTAGACTTTGGTCTGGGAAAAAAGATCTTTATACAGATGAAACCAAGATTACCTTGTACCAGGATGATGGCAAGAGAAAGGTATGGAAAAGAAAGAAAAAAATGTACAGGGCTATACCCTCTACTCAGATTCAGGCAAACTGCAAAACTGATCAGACAGTGCTTTACAGTGCAAATGTATAATGACCCAAACCATACTGCAAAAGCAGCCCAAAAGTTTCTAAAGGCAAAGAAATGGGATACTCTTTAATAGCCAATTCTTTTCAGAGCATGCTTTTCAGTTCCTGAACACAAAACTGGAGGCAGAAAGACTCACAAATAAGTAGCAACTGAATGTGGCTGCAGTAAAGGCCTGGGAGAGCATCTCAACCGAGGAAATGAAGCATTTAGTGATTTCCATGGGTTCTAGGCTTCAGCCAGTCATTAACTGGTATTCATCCAACTATTAAAAACAATCCTTAAAATTATGGTTTGTCCAATTAATTTTCAGCTTTTGAATACGGGGCACTATACATAAAAAGGGCTGTAATTCCTTTAATTGAATTAAAGCTGACATTATGCACTTCAGTCACATCTTGATTGTCTGCTTTAAAATCCGCTGTGGCGCTGCACAGAGGATATTACAGAGGCAAAATTGTATCCAAAAACATATGGATCTAACTGTATCTCTCAAGCATCTGAACATGACAAGCTGTCACAGATGAATACTGGTTTTGTGAGAGCCAGAGACATAAAAGAGGGGGAACGACTTGTTTAAATGTTAACAATTTAATATACTTCATGGATACATCATATGTTCTTTTACATAAAAAATCCAGTCTATGAAGTTATATGTACAGATGGATGTCAAATCATAAATCCCCCCCCCCCCCCCCCCCCCCCAACACAAACACAAACCAAAATATATAAAGAAAAAAAAAAAAAAAAAAAAAAAACAAAAACAAC
>VVAS01060541.1:0-11293 GCA_015103295.1 Ptychochromis oligacanthus
TAGAAGCCTCAAGATGACCGTTTTCGCCATCTTGGTATTTTGAAACCTTGATGACTTAATTTTTTTCTTTTTTTTATTCAGTATGACCCAAATGAGTGACTGAGTGTGTAAACTCACCAGTTTACAGAGGTCGAGAAAGAAAGCCGTTTTCCCGTAGACTTCTATTCAGGTTTTGCAGTCATGTGACCGCTAAGCATGCGACATTAACTTCTCTGTCATTTTGGATGTGTGACGCTGTAGCATCAATCATAGACAGCACAAAAGATGAACATAGCTACCGTGAAATCTCCTGAAGTCCCGTTTGGAAGCTTCAAGATGAGTGTTTCCGCCGTCGCCATCTTGGTTACAAGAAACTGGATGTGACAAGGAGGGGCGGGACTGACTGTGAAACCGCTTGCTCATTCAGCGAAAAATACCACGCCTCATCCTCCTTTTTGAAACATGGAATAGCCAAGATTTTTATTCAATATGACCCAAAATGAGTTACCAAGACCATGAACTTAGCAGCAACGTGTTTACAGAGCTCAGGACAAAAAGCATTTTTCCCATTGACTTCTATAGGACCGGAAGTCTTTTTGCAACCACATCTGGTGGCCTTCAGGTAGAATGCAGGTTTTGAGGGACTTCCACATTGGCTTCATTTTTCCATCTTTTAGACTGTGCCTCCATAGTGTAGTGGATAACACATTCGTCTTGCATGCGAAATGTTGCTCGTTTGATTCCAGCTGGAGACACATATCCCCCCTAGGGGTTGCGTCAGGAAGGGCATCCGGCGTAAAACTCTGCTAAATCAAATATGCGGAGCTACACGTTGTGGCGACCCCTTGACAAGGGAACAGCCGAAAGTAGCGCCATATACTGTCTATGGTGTCAGTGAATGAGGCCTCAGTCACAAGGTGAAACTGGTTGCAAAGAGGTATATGGTGCTGCACCAAAAACCTCCTTGCGGTTGCTTTGGTCGGTAGCAGACTGCCGCGGTTGCCAGTAGTTTGCATGACTTGACTTGTCAGCAAAAACACTCGTTAACTACTTGCCCAGCGGTAGTAAAGCTGTCAAAAGTGCGACACAAACCGGAAATGGAGACTGTTTGCTTTCAAAGTAGAACCAGTTGGGAAATATACACGTTTTTTCCTAGCGACTGGTGGTTGTATCATGTCCAATATGGAAAACAGCTCTGGAGCTATGTGCGCATGATGTTCCGCAAGAAGCCTCTATAGGACCTGAAGTCTTTTTGCAACCATGGTTATCGCCTCCCTGTGGCCATTAAAAAGAATGCAGGTTTAAGGCACTGTCTGCGGTGGTTACAAAAAGACTCCCAGTTGTACAGAAGTCTTGGCGTCCTCGCTCTGTGACCTCAGTAGACGCTTTCCTGATGACTTAATGGTTTCAATGGCTAGTTGGGGGTCACATTGAGTTGAACATTAAGTCCACCATATAAATTATGGTCTTTGCAAGAGTCAGAAATTAGGATATGCTCACTGGCAAACGACTTGTCAGTCACAGTAGTTTCATAGTAAGAGCCACCACTCACTTGTCACATTCAATTTTAAAACACCAAGATGGCAACGATGCTGTCTCTGATCTGACTATGGTTGATTCGTAAAGTAAACTGAAAACTGCAAGCTAATTCAGCACTGTCCCAGGTTGGATGAATAAGATGACCTTATCCGATTGAGACAGTATTTTGCTACATTATATAGATAGAAATTTGTCTTTATTAGCAGGATAGCTTGTGGAAACTAATATTAACCTTGGAGCCAGTTGTTTGTGGAAGTTAGTGATTAGTGGACTCCATTTCTGAGCTAGCATTTGGTAGTTTGCCCATTGTTGTTGCTGTAGGGGAGCATAAATTTTACATCTTTTGGATTGTTGGAGACAATTTATCCCAGGTCCCTCACATAAAAATCAGTTCACAGGCTCTTAGAGGCAAGAGAGAGAGAGTTGGGGAAGGCCTCATTTTTTTAAATTTTAAATTCATTTGCTCTATAAAACATCAAATATCTATAACATTAAAAAAAAAGAATAGAGAGGTTGCAAGATGATTAACAAGGTAGAAAACATGAAGAAGAAGTAATGCATTTCTGCCAAACAAAACTTGGTTTATTCCTGGCTTTGATGGTTCGGTACTCAGCACCTATTATGACATAAAACACGTGGCTCGGTACAACTGAAAATAAATTGTACCATAACACCTGTAGACAGAGGAGACAAATGTTGGTGGTTGCACAGTCTCCAAAAAAATTGAACAACGCAGCAAGGTGTGGCGACAGACGTGATTAGATATTGTGTGGAGTTGGAGGGAGAGGAGATTTGAAGAAAATGAAGGGGGAATGAGGTCAGAGGCAATCACAGACTAAAGTTGTATGAGAAGGCGTTGGGCTGGACAAAGTGCAAAAAAGAAGAAGCAGATTGGAGAGGAGAACAAAATGCAGCCAAAGCATTGAGGTTAGGAGAGGAGGGGGAAAGGAGACAAGAGAATCGAATTTGTTAATATGTAAAAGTGGTAAGAGGAGCTCATCAGAAAATAGAGGAAGAATGGGGAGGGACTGGCTTTAGGTGGAGTGAAATGATAAAAGAGCAGAGGCGCTGACGAGGGAGAAAAACGAGAAATTGAAAGGGAGATAGATGGGGTGGATTGGTTTCGTGGTAGCTGCAAAGAGAGAGAGAGAGAGAGACTGGTGGTTAACACACGCCTGTAAAGAGCTTATAGCAGCTGATGGGGATTGAATGGAGAGAACAACCTGGACAGGATTATGCAGAGACAAGAGAGACAGGAGAGCTTTAAGAGCAAGATCGTATCATAACCCATATATTTCCCTGTCCTCTACTAACTAACACATTTCCGCTAGCTTACACGCACACTGACCACCTCGTTACTTTCAGGCGCCACAGTCACACTTTAATTAAGTCGGAGCCCATAGTACCAAGCAGTTACTGATCACCAATTGTTGTAGCAAGCAATGTGTAGCTAATCTGTATGTTAGACAATCATTCTCAAACCATTAGTTACTTAAATACACCTCTTAATTAATTAGTCAGTGAGTAATTCTGCCTGCTGAGAGATAAAGCTATCTTTAGCTGTAAAGCACAATCAGAAATGAATGAACACGCTCTCACTTGGAGGTTGTGATGATATTTGATTCAGCCGAGGCTGAAGGGAGATAACACTGTCTGGTTGGAAATGAAGCACCTGAATAACATTAAAGACTGTGCTGCGTATCTGACCTGTTCATCCTAGTTAGGTGCTTGTTTACAGCTACCTGCTGCATGCATGTGTGATATACGGTGTAGCAGTGGTTTCCTATTGTTTAATTTTAGTAATTTAAAGGAATAGTCCAACCTTTTAGGAGCTACACTTGCCACTTTCTTTCTAAAGCTTAACTTGTACTTCTGCATTGAATCCATGTAGCACCTACGACATAGCCAGCATTTATACCTCTGTGTGGTGTGCCTCCTTTGCTCTGCAAGTTTGCCACCAAAACATTAGTCGTTGGTGGAGTATCTCTCTTCAAGTTGATCCATTCTCTTCCAATGAAAAATGGTGGCAGAAAAAGAAGTAGCCAGAATTGCGTAGGACGAAGCGACTGTACTGAACGGGTCAATCACTGTCATTCCAGGATCCAAAGACGTGACGTGTACAGCATGTACGTAACTTACAGCATAGATTTCTATGCTGTAAGTTACGGCGTAGAGTTGCAGAAGGGTTTGTGGTTCCGATGTCCCTATGGCATCAATTTAACGCAGAAGCATAAATCCACTGTAAGGGTGAGACAACTGATTCCATAGACTGTATATAAAAGATGGACGTAGCCACTGTGACCTCACTCTCTGGTTTGTGCACTTCTGATTTCTGTTTGTTAGCAAATTTTGACCATCCTCACCTTACTTTTTTGGGAGCCAGAACTGATCTTATTTGGATAAAAGGGTGGCAGCTAAGTAATCCCTAATGCTTGACAGCTTACACCCACAGACTGTGTGTGAGTGCATCACATAAACACCTGTTTAACAGAGCATAATATTATAAAAAAAAATCAAATTTACCACAAGGCAAGCCATGTTTTTGTCAGAAAATTGCATTAAAAATGCCAAGAAAGGCACCACAGACACAATCAAAGGGTCCACAGTGATGACTTAGCCTAGCACATAATAATGCATACCTTTAACCCTTAATATAATTTAAATTGGTGATTTAGCCAATACAAAATTATGATGAAGTGGGAAACTAGCTTTAGAGACAAAAATATATATTTCAGGCCCTCAACTTGTTTATTTCTGCTCTAAAAGTGGGTGTTTTAATATGGCAGCCTCTGGGGATTGACTCACTTTTAGAGCAAGCCTCAAGTGGCCATTTGAGGAACTGCGAGTTCACTTCATTTTGTTTTTTGTTTTTTTGTTTTTTTTTGGCCCTGGAGATTCCAGCTTGAGTGATACCAGACTCATGCGGAGCTGAGGTCAAAATGTAGGTTATCTTGACATAAAGACTGGAAGCAGAGGGAAACAGATAGCCTGGCTCTGTCCCATTTACATTAAAAAGAATATGTTGTATCTTTAACTTGCACATGTCATGTAAAGCTGATCATTATGCAGTGTTGAAGTTACTGGTTGACGAACCATACCAGGCAAGACGAATTAATTATTAGATTTTAACAGAACAGTTGCCAACACTATAGAGAAAACTGCTCTGCTGATACAATAAAAGTAACTCAAGGAAGACATACCTGTATTGGCTTTACTGTTGGCTGCAAGTGGTTGTTGGTAAGTGTATGATTTCTGTGTCCTACTCTTGACTTACTGCTTATAGTTAAAAGTAGAAAGTCTCTAAAATGTCAGAATATACTAAGAAAAATGCCCAGTGCTATCTTCAGATGTTTAATTTTTTTCTGTAGAAGGAGCAGTCCTAACGGAAAAACCCAAAGATATTACGTATAGATATGTTGTTATAAAATGATCCAGGTGTAATATATTAAAGAGCATAACCTTGAAACAGGATGTCCTTGGGAGTGTGAGTGGTAAGCTTTGTCATTTTATGACCCTTTAGGTGTGTCCTGGCACTGAGAACCAGTGACATATCTCCATCCATTTTACTTAACTGCTTATCCAGCTTGGTGTTGTGGGGGGTTGGATCTTGTCCTAGCTGACATTTAGCGAGAGGCACGGTACTTCCCTGGACATGTCGCCAGCCCATTGCAGGGCTAACCCATTGCCATATATTATCTGCTAAATTCAATCATACCAGATGAAGGAAAATATATGTAAAAATCTGCTGAGACAACACAAGAGCCATTCATTAAGAAAATCGGGACAAAGCAAATGTTTAATTTCCCTAGTTTCTCATGTTGGGTCATGATTCGTTGCAAGTCTTCTGACATTGATTTGTCAGAGTTAATCAGTACCTCATGATAAATATCTGATTAGCTCATGAGCTTTCAGTCTGTGTGGCCCTTTAAGGCAGAGACCATATGCTGCTCTCTCCTTATCTAGAGTTCAATCCGCCGCCAGATATCACAACCTGCCTGATTAGTATTCAATATCAAGGGCTCTTATGATACATGAAGAATCAATCGACTATCTGGCCACGCTGACAGGCAGTTGGCCTGCAGTCATTGGCCGCAAGGCACGGGACTGGCTGACGGCTCGGCAGAGTCAGTCAACCAGTGGGAGGCAGCCAAGAGGGAGCAACAAGGTCACCTGCTCGCCATGCCCTCGAAACAGCGATTTGTTTACCTCCTCTGTGTGTGTGTGTCTGTCTGCCTGTGTGTGTGTTTTAGAGAAAACGATAGGTATGGCCATGATAATAATACTCATCATGCCCTCTGCTCACACACTCGCAGAGGTGCAGCTTTCCATTCCAGATTGAATTACACAGGGCTGATTGGATTTTTCTCCCCTGCATCAAAGACAAAAACACTCCTGTCTTTGTTCTCCGCCCCCTGCTTCAGGGTCCATCCATCCCATCATTCCTCAATGCTGTTTTTCTCTCCTCAAGTACTCTCCATTTTTCTCTGCCTTTTATATATCGATTTTTCTCTTTCTCCTCGTCGTCTCTTGCTTGGGGTTCGTGTAGTTGCATGACAGTCATTAGCCTGATTACACAAGCTGCAATTATACAAACACACACACACAGACGTTGCCTTGTGATTCCCATCACTGTATATTGGCAGAAATGTGATTCTCATCATCATCGTCTGTTTGTGTTTGTGTGTGTGTGTGTGTGTGTGCTTCGATTTGGGGCTGAGAAGAGACCATTGATTACCGTTTCTGTGTGTACTCTGAGTCCCCCCTCTTACTCTCTGCTACACAAAGGCATCATGGTCCGCGGGGCGCTCTCTCTCACACGCAGCCGCATTTCTGGGCCCTTTTGAAAAGTTCCTTAGAAACACGAGAAAAGTTTCAGCCACAGGCGCCACGCCCTCCCACTGGCCCTGCAGAAATAGGCCCATTCAGCTGGGCTATAATCACACACACAGCCACACACACTTATAAATCTGCATTCAGCCTCCTCTCCTGTCTCTCTCCACCAGCACTTCATAGAAGCAGCCACAAAAACGCCGTCATTGACCTGCCAGCCATCCAGCAGCATTCACTGCAACGCTTCTCCAACCAAACATCAATACACTCGATGCACTCATCAAAACGCACACACTGGCTCTCCCTCACAAAACCTCCAACACACACACACTCTCGTGAAGACAACAAGTACACTGCGGCGTATTGTGGAGTGTGGGAGCAGGAGTTGTGTCAGAATCTCAAGGCATTTCTGGCAGCAGGACAGTGACACACACACACACACACACACATACTCTCAGAGATGCATGTTTCATAAGGTCATATATAATGGAGGAGGATTCCACACAGAGCGTGTGCCAGCCTTCAGATGTGGTCTTTAATCCTGTTGGATTGTCAGATTAGTGTAACAGCTGGGTCCCATATACAGATATACATCTCTGTCCCAGAGTGTGTCACCCCTCCTCCCATCATACCGCTCCCCCGGTGGTTCTGTGCATTAGGGTTTGTGTGTGTGTATGTGTGTGTGAAGACAGTCTCACAGCTCCCGTCCATTACACGGGTTCAGCCCAGCGGATGTGTCACTATACAGTCACGTGACTTCGACCTAGTCTGTGGCCAGCTTCAGTGTCAGCTGTTTGTTTTGTCGGAGACTTTAAAGGTTAAACATGCTCAGTCTCCGAGGGCCCGAGCCACCGCTCTTTTAACCCCGATCAGCTGATCGTGTTTGCTGAAAACACAAACATAAAGATTTTTCTAAAAACCATTTATCCTCACTGAAATTGCAGTCCTTAAGATTTCAGTGTTTGGGTGGTTAATATTGGTGGCTGACAGCAAGTCTGTTTAATATCACAGCAAAGAGTCACTGAAAAGCTACTTTATCAAAAACACAACAGAAGAGCAACTGGTGTATTGGTTCACAGTGCAGCCAAACAAACACAAGCTGTTATAATAAGAACTGAATGGAGCACTTTTCCACAGTTATGGTTACTGCTCCCCTCTTTGACAAATAAATTGTTTCCTCTGACTGTTTCATATCAAAACCCACCCAGTGTCTTGCAAATTGAATGATTTTTAATGTCGGCTTTGCATTGGCAGTAATATAATATGGAAGAGTAAATAGCAAAACAGTGAAGCTGATATCCTGCCATAAAATGTGGATTACTTACATGCATCATTTCCTGTGAATGCCTCATGCGTGGGCAGACAGTCTGAATCCTGTGCAGGGATGACACACCTTAACAATAACAACTACTATAAAGCGAAGAGAAGTAAATACAAAAAGAACATTGCACACAAGTGTGTGCTGTGATCGATGTTGGCGGTAAAGTTGTGGGATTAATGCAAAAAAACAGATTCTATTACTTTTTTTTAGGTGCTTAATTTAAAGTGAGCCCCCAGGCAGCCTTCCGCCTAATGAGGATTAATTGTCAAGCTAATAATGAAAGCAACTGAATGAACACTGAGGTATACTGAGCATCTCCATAAATTGATTCGGCTCTATTGTTCGTTCTGTGACAGACATATGAGCTGAATACTGAAAGTCTGTGCATGAAATGCATTTAAATTCAGTGATCCAGACTCATGATTTCCCTTGACTGTGCACCTGTTCGGTCCCCTCAGCTCTCCGACCGAGCCAGCCACTGTACCACATACCATATTTAGCAAATGCACGACTTTCCGCGAGGGCCTTCTTCACGTAAATCATCTTTGTCCCTATAACTCGGTGGAGAAAGATAATATTAGAAAGATAATATTAGTGCTTGGATGCTTTTCAGCTGTGGTTTGGTGCTGCACTGAGACAGCTTTAGGGTCCACGCAAGCTGGAATAACAAACTAGAGCCGGTGTAATGCCATCCTCCCACAGGTTTTGTACAGGGGAATGAATATAGCCAGCGTGGCTGGGATTTGAATCAGCCACCGTAGCGCTATCAGGAATTTGATCAGCAGAAAGGAATATAAATAGCGGAGAGAGAAAAAGGTTTTCGCTCATTTCCTGGCTGTTAGACATGAACGTGTTTATAGTTTTTGCTCGATGGTTCACATTCGCTGGTCACAGTAAGCACTCGTGTGTGAAAAACTGAGACAAACATGCAGGAAAAGATCAGAAATGTGTTTGGCAAAGGGCTCCTGTTTCCACCTTCCCACTCAGAGCTACTTACAGCATCGTTACCAAGAGGATCCTTTTAAATAACAGTTTAAAATGATTACACATTTAAAATTAGGCTGACAGCTATAAATGTCAGACTGACAAAATACTTACAAATGTTCTGTGAGTATTTTGTGTTCTAAATACTCACAGAACACATTTTTGCAATAATCCCCATTATGTCTGACTTTATCCAAGACATTGGGAGCCACTCCCCATCTTTTAAACAGCTCATAAGAGTAAAATTGCTCAGCGGGTTCCCTCTTTCAAACAAAAAGTGTTGCCTGCGTGTGACCCCCTGCTGCAGCTGTTACTGTAAAGAATCTCTTGACACTGAATAATAATTTGACTTTTAAATTTACATCAGTGGGTTTTTTTTTCTTGGCTTACAGCGTAAAAAGACGCCCCAGGGATAGGAACTGGTGATTATTTTGAAGGAGCCATAGCAGCAAATGCATTTTGTATTAGCACCATAGTTAACGAGTCATTATGATCTGTGGTGAATGGTTTGGACCAGCAGGGTGAGTGCTGTTGACATAAGGGTGTAACAGCATGTATGGGATGCATTTTTTCTTGTTTTAAAGGTACAGTATGGCCTCAGTCAAAAGTAGCATTGAGCAGATTACATTTCAAACATTGCCCCTTGGTATCCAGTATCTGCTGATACCAAGACGTACACATTGTTTACTAAATCAGTGATGACTTGTGCATTGACATGATTTTATTTAAAAGACGAAAACTGGTAATTACAATATGACAGTGTGACACGAAGGTGGCGCAATTGGTGCCGCCTTTTGTTTGTTTCGGCTCATATTAATATAAAAGTAACGCATGAAAATGCACTTTAATTTGCATTTTCTTTTGATGATTTTTTTTCTAGGAATTCAGTTGCTACATTTGGATGAAACTGTGGCCATTGTGGATTTGCTTAGATGAAGGTTTGGAAAGGATTGAAGCAGCTTTCCTTCAAGTTTCCTTAGTGTTTCTTTAGTGGACACCTGCAGCTGCTCAGACTGCAACATTTGTGATAGATTTGCTTGGTAGTAATAAGCCATGTAAACACAGGCTGTTGTTTAGCACAAGGAGAATGCCTCCATTAAGCAAAATGTGATAGGCTGTAGTTGTATTTAGGTTACTCTTAATTCTAGTTCAATAAGAAGTGTTCTTCCTCTGTAGAAATATCTCATTTTCTCATTTTCATACTTCAGACAATCCATATGTAGACTCAGTCCGTTCTGCAGTCTTCTCTCTTTTGTGCATTTCTGTAAAAGTACCCAGAAAACATTTTGATGCTGAATAATCGTTGGCTGACGGTCTTTTCTCGACATCCAATCACTGTTGAAAAATATTTCGAAAATGAAAGTTGAGCTGACGGCGCGGAGGTTACCAAAACGTCGCAGGGTACTTCGCCTGGATGTCCTTGTTAGGAAGAGAAAGTTTGTGTTCAAGAATTGTTTTCTACTATCTCTTTATCAATTAGAGTCAAATTGACCAAAATTAAAAAAAAAGTTTCCTGATAAAAAGGAAAAAAAAAAACACACACACACCTCAGTGGCAACTGGAACTCGTGACCTCACACTTTAAGGGCCTTCTGAGCTTCACATTTGACTAACAGCAGTCCTGATTTTATGACGCTGACACCGCAGTTAGCGAGGGGAAAACTGTAAGAGTTCGACACGTTCAGTTCACCATGCAAGAAATGAAATAGAATTCAGATCTACAAAACCGTAAATAGCTTAACACTGTTGTTTTTTGGGGTTTTTTTTTTTTTTAAAAACTGGCTCCAGTAGTACTAATCTGTGTACGTGGAGAAGACGTTGAGCGGACGTCTGTTCGCAGTCATGTTATTTGTTGTTGTTTACAAAAACAAAAAACAAAGACAGATGCATTTAATTCCGTCTTTGCAATAATCTGATCTATATTTCTCACTTTGAAAGAGACCCGACCTCTGTTCTACTTGGAAACATCGTCGACATCCGTCCATCTACGGTTCAGTTTTTGCCGTCGTACCGTGACTGGTTTAGACCGGGGAGATGACGTCGGGGTTTCAACCATGTTTGCTGGGTAACTGCTTTTTTAATATTTATTTGATCAGCTCAGTTTAACTTGTGATGTCACAGCAGTGCAGACACACCAGCGCACAAGTGTAAATGCAAACAACCCGGTTGCCCGCTAAGGCGTAGGGACTCACTAATTAAAACTTCTGGGTTAAAACTAACCTGCAGGATACCACAGAGAAAACATACAAAACAACTCCAAATGACATGCAGGGATGTTCTTGTGAGAAAGAGGTCACTTTAATGTGTCTGTACCTGTGCCCAGGGGTCTATTATTTCATTATGTGTCCATGAATCAGGGAGTATATTTTACCGTTCTAAATCAGCTTGGTCGACTGAGACAGGATTTCTTTGACCCCCTTGGCTGCAGCGTGCAGGTGTTAGCTGTTTGAAGGTTCACCTGAGCACAGCTGACGTCACTGCTACAAGATACTGTCTCGACATTCGACCGTCTGCATGTGTGTGTGTGTGTGTGTGTGTGTGTGTGTGTGTGTGCTCTATCAGAGTGAACTCTGTGTTGCGTCTGGTCTTGTGAGGGGAGGATTATGTCAGTCTGTGTGGTTTTGTGAGTGAAAGGGGCGAG
>VVAS01060585.1:6730-16860 GCA_015103295.1 Ptychochromis oligacanthus
TCCTTTTTCTTAAACATTTCTTTTTTTCCCCTTTTTTTTTTTGGACAATAAATTCCAAATCTCATACCTTCCACCCTCTCCCCCTCAGGCTGTGTCTATCACCCCTTAACAAATACAAGTTAATTAATGGAAGAATAAGTAGCCATGGTAATTAGTGAGTTGTTAACATCTCTGAAAGTGCATTTGTCTGGCTCGGTCACTAGACGTCATACCTCAAAACAATTCGGTATGTACTTCTCCCTTGTGGATCTATAAGAAGCTTATGCATTCGCCAAACATTGATTTGATATTCTCTGCTGACACGTGCACGCTGTGATGGTCATGCTTGTAATCCTGTTGGCTAAATATGCTTAGCTGTGAAAGCAGATTAAGACATGGTTGTATTTTCTTGGCCAGATATTCCCAGTGGTCTGGCTGATCTAAGTAAGAGCTTTGAAACATCTGTCCACTGTTATTGTTTTTAAGCATGACCTAGAGCTGGTGTTTAATCAACACACCGTACAGCCTTCCACAATATGAGAGAAGAGCATTACTTATGTTACTCTGGTAATTTTTCAGGCAAAACCAAAACTCTCATGTAGCTTGATAAACAAGACAGTAAAGTAAAACTACAGTAGATTTATGTGTGTTTTGTTGTAACTCATAATGCTTCTGAGTTACAGTTGTCGTCAGAAGTTTACATACACTCATCATGGGCATGAATGTCATGGTAATGTTGGGCTTTTAATGATTTCTTTGAACTGTTCTTTTTCCAGGGTGGAATGACTATACAGTACATATCTTTAATGTAAAAAACAAGAACTGGGTGCACAAGTTTGAGTTTATTTTGGATTTTCTCTAATCCACACAGGGTCAAAATTATACATATAGGCTCAAATGTATACACCTGCACCTTGCACCTTGACCAGACACTTTTGGTAGCCATCAACAACCTTCTGGCATAATTCCGGTTGGATATTTGACCACACTATTTGGCAGCATTGGTAGTGGTAATTTAAATTGCTTGGTTTCCTGGCACGGACCCGGCATTTAAGCATAGTCCACAAATTTTCAATAGGGTTGAGGTTTGGGCTTTTACAGGTGGCTGTAGACACTCACTGTAGTACTTCTCTCCTGACCTACTCTGTACATACTGACGATGATTTGAACACACTGAGACCATTTCTGATGAGGCTTTGGCCAACAGTAGATGGATCAACTGAAGGGCCAGATGCACCTCTCAGGTGGTGTATCATGTATTTGCTGGATTATTTCCTATTTCTAAGTCAAAGACATGACTTTCAGATACTGTTCATCTGCTGTAAATAGCTTTTAAGGCCTGTCATTTTTATTTTTTCCTCCACTTGTCCAGTTTCTTCAAATTTTAAGGATACACTGTACACCATGCTGAGATCTACTATGTTTCTGGCTAATAGTATCTTTGGGAATCACACTGTTGCTGCAAAAATACTATTTTATGCATTTTTCATAGATTCAACTAAAGAATCGTGAACAAATTATGGTTTTGCAACACTGCTAATAACAAAGTGCTTAAAGATACCATTTAAAATTGATTCTTCTGCTATGTTGTATATATGTGTAGACACAAAACTGGTTCATCCCTTTGGTAGGTGCCTTTTTTCATGCTTGAATGATTCATAGATCAATGTTAAGAGGCTTAACAAACAAACAAAAAAACATTCCTCTGAAAATGGTCAAGTACAAGGACTGGACAGAAAATGAGTGAAAAAGCAGCCAATGTCCGAAGAAAAACTCTATATAGCACCAAATCACAACACAGTCGCCTCATGGCGCTTTATATGTTAGGGTAAAGACCCTAAAATATTAGACAGAAAACCCCAACAATCAGACGACCCCCTAACAGTTGATGACGGTGGGAAGGAAAAACTCCCTTTTAACAAGAAGAAACCTCCGGCACAACCAGGCTCAGGGAGGGGCAGCCATCTGCCACGACCGTTTGGGGCTGAGGAGAAACAGAAGAGAGGAGAGGGAGACAGGACAAAAGACATACTATGGAAGAGAGTCAGAGTTTTTAATAAAAACTAATAAATACATGAAGAGTGATGTATAAATGTATCAACAGTAAAAAAGGGGTGAATGAAGGAGAAAAGACCAGTGCATCATGGGAAAGCCCTAGCAGCCTAGGCCTATTACAGCTTAACTAAGGGATGGTTCAGGCTCATCTGATCCAGTCCTAACTATAAGCTCTACCAAAAAGGAACGTTTTAAGCCTAGTCTTAAAAGTAGAGAGGGTGTATGTCTCCCGAATCCATGCTGGGAGCTGGTTCCACAGAAGAGGGGCCTGAGAGCTGAAGGCTCTGCCTCCCATTCTACTGTTACATACCCTGGGAACCACAAGTAAACCTGCAGTCTGGCAGCAAAATATAAAGCGCCTTGAGGTGACTGTTGTTGTGATTTGGCGCTATATAAATAAAATCTCATTTAATTTAATTATTGTTCACCTTATACTGCATGAAAAAAAATGTTACAGTGGCCACTTAATGAGTAAATGATAGTGTAATGCAGAAGTGCCTAAAAATCTGCATTCTATTTGAAGGCCACCAGATGGCGATAGCTGTGGTTGCAAAAAGCCTTCAGGCCCTATAGAAGTCTATGGGAAAAAGATCTTCTTTCTTGACCTCTGTAAATATTTTGCTACTGAATTCATTGTTTTAGCCTCTCATTTTGGGTCATACTGAATAAAAGCTTTTTCTGTTTTATAAATCTTTTTCATACCATGTTTCAAACAAGAGGATTGGTGCTGTTATTTTGCACTTGCTCATTGACTGACAACTTGTAAATCACAGGCCATTAGCCAATGAGTAAGCGGTTTCACAGTCACCCGCCCTTTCTGATCACATCTGGTTTCTTGCAACCAAGATGGTGACAGCGGAAATGTTCATCTCAAGGCTTCAAATTGGGACTTTAAAAACCAACGGATGATGTCACAGTAGCTCCATCCATCTTTTATACTATGTATGAGGAAAAACATTTTAAAGACATACAATACACAGGCTAAACATGGGTAAGAACAGCTATGGATCAGACCTAATTGTGAAATGGAGCTCTACATTCTGTTCCACAGTTATCTGACTTTTGAATGCAAGACGCTTATGTTATGTTCCTCTGTAAATATGTGCACCTGTAAACATGAAGTAAATCTCACAAGATTTGACATCGACCAATAAGGTCAGAGTTACTGGCCTGTTTTGTGAGTGATCACAGAGATATAGTTCATCTGATCACCTGCCAAGTATTTTGTGAATGTAGCTTCCTTTTTCCAAAGAGTTTCAGAGGACAACTTCCCAGATGGCTCTGTGTATCAAACCATCTGGCACTTCAGGTTAGTCATACTATATAGTATGGAAAAAATGCAAGAGCCACTTATAAATGAACTAAAACTAAAACCATAGAAGCATAATGCAGCAAACTGTTATGCTGCATTATATTAAAAAAAACAAAAAAACAACAACAGCAACAAAAAATCCACCTGCCTCTGTCATCTCTTCAGCTTCTCTATTGAACTGCTTCCTGTGAGCAGATTTATCGCATATTGGTGTGGATTGCTTGAGGCCTGACTGTCAGGCAGGTGAGGTGAGTGGAGTATGCCTCATGAAGGTGGCATAAGGCAGAGGAGGAGCACTGGACTGGAAGAGGGCAAAGCTCTGGCAGTGGGCACCACAGCCTGGCACATGAGCAGCCAGGCAGCCAAGTGGAAAAGGGCAGTCTGGTGAATGGAAACGGCACCAGCACAAATACACAAGGACCATTTGGTAAATTATGTAAAGAAGAATGTTTTTCAAGAGACAGAAAAAGCAGACCTCAAACCAATGTGAATGCAAGAATGGAGCAAAATACAAAGAATTCACCAGCCTCCAATTTAATTCTGTATGAAGAAGAAATTTAAAGCAATAATTTGTGTACAATTTCTGAATTATTAGCAACCAGAGTGCAAATGCAGCTGAACTCACATTTCTCCCCTGGCGAGAATTGGATCATGCTCCATGTAAAGACTCTCAACAGATGTCAGATTACTCTGCAATCCAGCTTGACAAATTCGGATTGAAAGTTAAATGCTAATGTTTCACCATGAAGGATCACACTAACCATGATTAGAGCCATCAGATGAAGAAAAACAAAACAAAGAAAAATCCTTCAACACCTACTTACAGCACATTACAGGCATGATCCATAAATATTGTATATCAGCATGGGCCCAGTCAAACTGCAGCCACAAAAAAGCAAACATGGCAACAAATGCATGCTGTGCCATTTACAAACAAAACACAAAAATAAATAAGCAAGTAAGACTAGAAGAGAGAGAGAGACAGACTGGCAGAGACAGAGACCGCTACTTGCTATATTGGACAGGAGTGCCGTTACCATGGCAACCAGCAGCTCTCGATTGGTATTTGAAGCAGCGTTTGGAATTACTGCAGAGGATTTGATGTTCAGTACACATCTGGGGTCAGCTAATATGGCACTACAATCAGCTATTCCTTTGCCTGCTGCACACTGCACTCACAATCCCTTGTTTGGGACACAGCGGCTGGCATCCGAGCCACTGGCGTCAAAATCTCTCTCAGAGTGCCAGATTAACCAGCGGTTTTGTTCATCCTGACAGATGTTTGTGGTGCAGCGTACAATGTCAGGCTGGCAGACATAAAATGAGCATGTGTTGTGCTAGTTTAATTTACAGTTTCCTTTTTGCATAGCCTTATTAAATCTGTGGAGTTCAAGGTGAATAAATGACAAAAGAACAGATGCTTTCACATAATATCATACTCTTTTCACTATAAAAACCTGAAAAGATCCATATATTTATTTTGCATTGTGTCCTATTTAGTGTGTTGTCTGATGAAATGTGATCTTGAGTAGAGCCTGACAGATATATCAGCGGGGTTGATATATTGGCTGATATTAGTTATTTGCTGATATATCCATATTGGCATTAATAGCAGCCCATAAATGAAAATTTAAAAAGTAAAGAAGAGAAACACCCTTCAACCATGTTATGAATGTTGATGTTGCATAGTTTTCCCACCAGAGGGCAATCTGCAACTTCACTGTTGGCAACACACATGTTTGGAATGTCACAAACACAACACACCACGACTATTTGTGACAATGAAACAAGATTATTTTTAAACTACATTGTCACGTAATCTTAGTACAGGCTCGTAAATTCAAAGAAACACATAGCAAATGTTAGGGGAATCTGTTTGTTTCATGTGTCTGAAAGAAAAAAATATTGGGCGAGTTATCGGATTTAAATCATCAAATATTGGTATCGGTATCCGTCTTAAAAATCCTATATCAGTTGGGCTCTAATGCTGAGGGTCCTTCTTAGAAATGGTGCAGGAAAACATCTATTGATTAGCCACAGAAAGGGAGAGGGACCTCAAGGCAGAACTGAAAGACTCAATATAACATGCTTTATTACAGCTAGGCCTGAAAGGTTGAAGTATTTTGTTGACAGTGAAACTGCCATTTATTTTATCAGTCTTCAAAAAAGGTTGAAAAAAATAGCATTTATAATTTCAAGGGATACGTCTTAAAATGCCACGTTTTATACATCGAACAGTCCAAAACTAATAGGTATGTAGTTAAATATGACAAAAAACATCAAATACTGACATTTTAGAAGGTTTATCTCGCAGTGCAGTGCATATTGCAGTGTTTTTGTTTCTCAAAAACTCAAACTGGAACATTTTCACATGCCTGCAATATCACCACAAATAATTTCACTACACGGCTGATAATGTTGTTAGAATACTTGGAGCTAACAATAATCACAGATTTATTCTCTGGTACACTTAAACAGAGAAAAATCCTTCAAAAACTTAGCATTTCATATCAAACTCTACAAGTCATGTCAGCTGGTTATATTTCAGAAGTTGCACTGACTACTGTTGCATAGCTATGGTTAAAATAATAATATTACTCACAATTTGGTCAGTTTTGAGATTGTATTTAACTACTTGTAATGATGTTCATTTGGAGATGTCAGGAATAAGGAAGAGATGAACTCCAGGTTTGCATTCAAAATTCTTTAATACCTGCACGGGTTGCTTCTTCGCATGTGACAAGAAGAACAACATTTCTCTCGCTACAGCTTATATAGTGTACAGACCTCAACAGCTCTTTCCCCTTAAAGGGCTCCTTCCTTATAGAGACAACCTATATTAGCGCTCTGTCAGACATAGTGGCGTCTGTACAGGAATAGATAGCTTTAAAGTCCTAAGTTTACATATTTCCCATCATGGCTACAGGTATGTAGAAGAAAAACATCCTAACACTACTATTTATATGAAACCTCAGTTGTAAAATATCATGCATTTTTCTAACTTTTAACAAAAAAATGATTTATATTTGTTGCTCCTCATTGCACTCCTTTAGAACAAAATATTGTTTCATCTTGATGATGTAGCATTCATAATCATTGTACATTTAGATTCATTGTACAGCCCTAGTACTGACTGCTCCAAAATACAAGGGGAGGTGTCATCATTAAAAGATCAAAGATCACAACCAGCAATTATTAAAGGGCACCTATTATAGTTGTAATTTTCTGTCATACTGCTACAATTGTGGCTCTTCAAGTCAGCGTTTGTACAAGTAATCCAAAGCTCAGGCTTCAAACGGCTCTAAATACTTGATTTCTGACAGCATATATACAACCATTGCTTTTTATGATGTCAGTGAGAGGATATTTCTTTATATGGTCATAAAGGATTTGTGTCAGACAATGGATGAACTAAAGCGCTATGATGCTACTTGTGGACTCTTGGTTGTCTTCTTCTTGTGAGGCAACAGTGCTATCCACTGCACCACTCTGTGTACAACTGAACTTAGTAAATTGGCAGTAAATGGGCTTTTGTCATCGATATCCAGTCCAGCTTTTCGAGTCATCATCAGGCCATTATCCAATCCAAATACCAGATCGGTGAATTTCTGCTTCATACATCTGTCCCCCCTGCACAGCATGCTTTTGAGACGTTAAACAGCTACTTCATGGTAGGGTTCAGAATGTAGCCTTACTTGAGTCAGAAATAAACTCCAGCACCCATTTTTAAAACGTAAGTACTTTTGACACCACTCCCTTCCTGCTGTGGCTGCAAAGGCAGCTGCAGAGCTGGTAGCATCAACGTGTAGCTGCTGTGATTTGATAAACAAGCTTCATATATTTGTGTAATGATGTTTTTCTGTACAGGGCATGGTCCACTAAACAGAACTTCAAATAAATGGCTTTTTAAAATTCAAAGCACTTGAATATCTCGCTCCCCATTTATTCACTGGTTTAAACTTTTAACTTTGACTCCCTACATTCTTTCTACTTGAGTTGATAAATCTGCTAAAAGGGTTCAGTGTCATACCAGCATTGTCATTTAAATATTTGAATGTTGGTTTCACTTTGCAAGCACTTTGAGTATATTTTTAGCCCCTGGTTTTCAATCCACACCACTTTAACATCCTTTCCCTCCCCTCTTACACGCATATTCACAAGGGTTACATGCACATTCATGCACACACGTAGAAGAGGTTCTGTCTAAGCCTTTGAAGTTTATGTAAGCCCAAAGAATGTTTCAGAGAATAAGAAAAGAAGAAAAACCTGCTGATTTAGCAACAAACTAGCTTGGATTAAAGTAGTCAATCTAGCTGTAAATGGATTCTTTCCATCTCCAAGTGCTTCATAATCTGCAGTGCTACAATGCTCCTCAAGAGCACCAAAAGAGACCACCATACATTCAGCTTCCATTTAATAGTCTCTGGTTTTATTAAAGACATTATGATAACTGTGCACCACTTCCATGGATATGTACAGACTTATAATGGTTGTAAAAATTCTCCACCCCACAGAGCTGAATTGGCAATTAGCAGGGCATTATGGCCAATCTTGTGAGATTGTCAAACAGTGAACAGCATGGTTTGTCTACCTTTTCACTGAGAGAAATTCATCATTGTTTTGTTGTGTTATCAAGAGACAGGGTGATTAGTTTAGAACTGAGTGGCTGCAACATCTCCCCCATCATTTTTGTAAACTGAACAGGGTAAACAAACTCATTCAGCAACATAATGCTCGTGGCAATCAATTTTCCACAAGTAAGGCTCAAACAATGCACTGCTGCTGTTGCTGCTAGCATTCAATAAGGAACTGTGTCATTGTAGAATATGACAGATTGATTAGGTTCCCCAATTTGTGGAGTGACTTTTTTTTTTTTTCACTGTGCTATGTAGTGAGCAGAATCTGCCAAAGCAGACTCAGGTTGCAAGGATTTTAAATCTTGAGGTTGATGGAAGAAGTGATAACACAAGTGCTTCAAACACACAAAATCCTATATTTATACTCTGTTCTTGCATGTGTACTCATTCAGGAAGCTAACAGAATGTCCAAAAACCACTTGCTTTATTTTATATTTCTTTCTCTGGAACATCCTTGTCTAGATTATAACTGTGTGGTAATTAGGTGATGCATATAGAGGTCTGAGGTTACATCAAGCTTTTCAGTGGCAGAAAATGAAATTTCAAAGGTTGCTGCCTATTGAATTTATTGAATGAAATGTACCTGTATTGATGCACGGTACAAAGTGTCTTAGGCACATCCACAGGGATCTGTGTTATACAATGCATTTCTCCCCTGTGTGAATATTTGATTCAGAGAAAGAGCTTACTGCATATCCCTGTGTCTCTGTGGATATAGTGGGGATAAAAGCCTCACATTTCTCCTCTCACTTTTCTAAAACCCAAATGGTTTTGTAATGCTCTCTGATCTGTGGTCTCACATGAGTTATGACATATTTTGACTTATCTGCAACCTTCAAATATTGACGTTTTGTAATATAAACAAGTAATATAAATAAGTAGTATAAAAGACTTGGCATCATTTGTATTTGTAGCGACAAGATGGGTAATGAGAAAGCAGAATTCCTGTAATTAATTATATTATTATCTAAGCCAACCAGTGCTCCCTCCTCTCCATACTCCACTCCACCTCCCTCCTCCTCTGTGTATTATTCATCATAGAGGAGTCCTGCCCTGCTTCTCCGGGCTATTTTTACCCAGCATGGCCATCTGAGAGCCCCAGTCCCCTGCTACTTGCAACAGCAAACCTCGCTCCATTTGGATCATTGATTAGATCCGTCTTTTTCTACCCTTTCTCCCACTCTCTACCCCTGAACCTGTCTCTTCCTTCCCTCGGTCTCTGTTTTCATCCCCACTTCTGTTTCCTCACCATTTCACCAACCCTCCCACTCTCCACTTCTGTCCTCTTTCTTATGTCTTTCAATCATTCAGATTAGTGTTCCCCTGTCCCCAGGGAATACTCACTACACATCACTTCAGAGTGCAGTCATCACCTGCTGAGCTGGTGTAACAGCATGGCCGACATACCCTGCTGCACATATCAGTGTCTGTCTTAGTCACACATTTTCATTGTTTACAGGGAATTTCTTTCAGTTAACATGAGGTTTTAAATTACTTACAGCAAATATGGATTTGTTAAAGTTAAATGCAGCATACAGACCCGAGAGACTGAGGCTGATACTGATCAAGTAACTACAGATCACAAGATGTTGTATGTTTGTGCTTATGTTCGCGCCTTAAAACAGATAACTCGTAAGCTGGAGAGGGAATGGCACTTCACCAAATTAGAAGATCTTCATTTAGCCTGGAAAAATAATTTGTTGCTATATAAAAAAAGCCCTCCGTAGAGCTAAGACATCTTACTATTCATCACTAATAGAGGAAAACAAGAACAACCCCAGGTTTCTTTTAAGCACTGTAGCAGGGCTGACAAAGAGTCAGAGCTTGGTTGAACCAAGCATTCCTCTAACCTTAACTAGTAATGACTTTGTGAATTTCTTCACAAATAAAATTTTAACCATTAGAGTAAACATTATTTGCAGCCGTCCCACAGACATATCATTATGTACAACAGCTTTCAAAACTGCTGATATTTATTTAGAGTCTTTCTCTGTCCGATTGATCTCTCTGAGCTAACTTCAATAATTACTTCCTCCAAACCATCAATGTGTCCATTAGACCCCATCCCTACTAGACTGCTCAAAGAAGTCCTACCAATAATTAATGCCACAATCTTAAATATGATCAATCTATCTTTATTAACGGGC
>VVAS01060636.1:0-10177 GCA_015103295.1 Ptychochromis oligacanthus
GTCCCCATAGACTCTCATGTTAAAACTTTACAGCAGAAATAAACATGTTTACAGCCTGATACAGAAACTGTTTGGTCTCTATAGATAATTTCCCCCTTCATAACACCTGTTTATAACTCACCTGTTTAAATTGTATTAAGGCTTAAAGTTTGCATTATTAGGGGCGTGGCCTCTTTGACTGACAGGTGGATGGCGACACAGGCGGCTGTAGCTGCTAGCTGTCTGCTAGGCGTCACCTCAGCTGATTGGAGTCCCTGAACTGGACCTCTGGACCGTGTTTGTGCTGTTGGAGCCTTTTGGAGCATTTTTAATGCAATTATCTGACCAATGATATGGCTGCTGTGCGGTTAATTGTACTAACAGACCGTCCAAGAAGTCTGAGCTCCGGTTTTGGTGCTCAGTGAAATTCTAGGATTTGATTTGGATGTTACTTAGCACTCCACCCTAAATATGGTCAGTTCTAGTTCCTCAAACCTGCATGGTGATGGCCAAAACATTAATGTTGAGGCTTCAAATTGCTGAGTCCAAAACCAGTGGGATACATCATGGTGGCTATGTCCATCTTTGGATGCTTTATACCCATCGATATAAAGAAGCTGAAACAGCTGAGCTTGATTCCATTCCTGCAGACTCCCTCTAACACAGCGACCATGTTGCAGGTTGATTTGATGCGTACCTGAACCTCACTAACAGAACTCGTCCTACAGAAAGAGGAAGCATCGAGGGAACGTTTGCTGGGATGTACAAACTTAATAAGACTGCAGCTTTTCTTGAGAGTTTAATGACGGGGTCCGTGGTGCAGCCTGATGTGTTGACAGCCATCAGGTTTCTCCTGGAGGGCGGGAAACAATGGATGCAGGTGTTCTGATGCACGTCATACACCTCTGCGGGTTAGTCTTTAAAACTGTCGCATCTATTATTAGCCCGTCAAGGGCATGGCAGACTTTGAGAGGACACAGCTGTGGTTAGCGGCCATTTTCTATGCTCCTGCATCAGATAATAGATGCTTATCATTTCTATATTTCACCAAGGCTAGAACTTCTTATTTGTGCAGGTGAAGATTTATCAAAGTAACAGAGAGAAAATAAATCAACAAAACACTTTGGAATGAACGCATATTTATTCCAACACTTTCATTTGCTTATTAACATGCCTTAGATTAGATTGAATGTGAATGGAAATGCCTTTTTACTTGTTTTGACACTAAGCGTGCCAAAGATGACAAAGATGTAAAAGCAGCCAGTGTGGCTCGGTGTGACGCCTGTATGAGGCTAATTATAAATTAAACTAAGAAAAAGGATTCATTTTAAGAGAAGCAAAGCTACTTAAAATGTTGCTGAAAGCTGTTTGCTGGTGCCCGTATGCATGTAAACATATTATTACATATTATTATTACTGCTGCTCTGTAACTACGAGGGTATTTAATGCTGTAGCTCTCTCTCTCTCTCTCTGAGTATATGTATCGTAGGTTTTCAGCTGCTGCCCACAGTGGTTAAAAACACTGACAGCTCAAGAAACAAATAAATGTGTGTGTGTGTGTGTGTGGGTGTGTGCTTTGGAAATGTCAGCTATCGATTTTGGGTTGCTGCGTTTTGTTAAACACAATATCTCCAATGGATAACCAGGAGGAATACGCTGCAGATCTTTCTTCCTCTCTCTTTCTCTACATTCATCTCATTCTAGTTGTTTTCCTTATTTTCTGTTTTTATTTCCTGTTAGATAGTTTTCCTGTATGATGGCCAAAGTTTCTCATAGTGAGCTCAGTGTATATACAGTAATCCCTGTGAGCCCAAAGGTCAGGCTGCAGACTGCTCTAAACACTCAGTTTATCACTGTTTTTTCCACACTTGGGTCTCAGAGACAGGGGATATCCTTATATGGTCATCTCTGACCCAGAAGCCCCACCCACCAAATGTTCAAACCTCTGAATCAGAGGAAAGTTAGCTTAAAGGGGGAGGAGCTAAAATATAATGTTTCAGGGAATTAGCACCCTTTGTGGTTGAAAAATGAAGCCAACATTGAAACACCAACAGCTGCAGTTCCTCTAACGTCCACTAGAAGCTCTAGCAGTGAGTCAGTCCCAAGAAGTCTGAGCTCCAGGTTTGGTGCTCAGTGAAATTCTGGATTTTATTTGGATGTTAGCCCCCCCACGACCCTGAGTTGGATAAGCGGAAGAAAATGGATGGATGGATGGATTGGGATGTTACTGAGCACTGATTAGCAGGTATCTGTGTCTGTGTGATGCTCCCGTACAGTCTGTGGATGCAGAATGATAACCAAGCTAACTAGCTAGCATTACCTGATAACTTAGCACTCCACTCTCTCAACCAAATATGGTCACTTTAGGCTCCATAAAACTAACATGGTTGCAGTGGAAATTGTAAAATGTGGAGTGCAGCAACCAACGTGTGATGTCACAGTGGCTGTGTCCATCTTTTATATACAGTGTATTATATCAGACAGAGGATGAACTGAGGGGCTCCAGTATAAGATGAATATGAATACTTTGGACTCTGAATTTTGCAAAGCTGCTCTACTAGAGTCCAAGAAAAAAATATGGAGCAAAATACATCCACTTCAATAAAAAAAACAAAAAACTTTGCCAAAAGTCTGTTAAATGTATATATAGAGAGATAGATAGATAGATAGATATACATATATATACCTACCTTTTGGAAAAACCCAGCATCTATACGAAGGAAAAACTCAAGGCAATCTTATATCGTCTTACACCTTTGTCCTATTCGTTCATGTCCAGGACACTGAATACTGACGTTTGTCAGCTGATTGTTGTGTAATACAGACAGACCAGCTGCTGAGCCAGAGGCAGGGCCATAAAATGGAGATGTACGAGATGTGGGCCATTATCAACAAGTCAAACAACTACATACTGACGGCAAACTGCGCTTGCATGGCTGGGTTAGTATTCATTCTTTTTCATTGTAAATCAGCTGTTGCTAGTAGCTACTATCTGCTGTCTGTGTGTAAAAACATTATGTATAACGTTTAGGTTATACATAACCTAACTGTAGGTTACACAGTTAGACCCGAATAATGATTCATGCTGGAACTGTAGTGTGAGTACAGTATGCCCTCTATGGATTATATGAATATTATCTAGATGCACTGTTTACATTATGAAATGCATGCTCTAATGTAGGCTAATGATCACAGGTTAGGGTCCTGCTGCAGACATGCAGCTGCACTGCTTTTTAAGGTTGAGCTGTATGTGAGGATGGGAAGAGCAGACACAGCAAGCACATCAGGGACCTGAGGTGGAAAGACATGTCCAGGAGAGAGGTTAAACCAGCCCCACTGAGTCAGATCAGTTTCAGCAAGCCAAAGAGGACAGCCAGCGAGCTCAAAGATGTTCCCAAGAGAAGCAGCAAGCCTGAAGTGAAAGGCATGAACATCCATTGATATTAGAGTTATCAGGATCATTTTAGTCATATTTAAAATTAATAAAAATGAGGCATTTTTCTTGACATAAAGTAACTGTTGAAGAGACATTTTGAATATGCAGTTTCAAACTGAAACTTACAAATAAACATATGCTGCTGTAACTAATACTAATGACTTCTTCACTCTCCTTACATTATAGAGCTCGGCAATGGTGATCTGAGGGAGCTAAGAGGAATTGCACCTAATGCAGCTCTTCTTACCAGTATTGACCTCAGTGACACAGATTCTGCATCCGAATCGCACCAGAGCCACTTACATCAGTTTATCATAGACAGTTAAGGTGCCCCCCCCACCACATATTACAGGGGAGGAGAGTCATGAGATGTTGGAGAAACTTAAACAGAAGCTTACTTCAGATCAGTGTGAAACCCTGCAGCTTATTACCAGGGAGCAGTCAAAATGCAGGGCAGAAGGCAGAAACAAACACAAACTTCCACCATTTGTGCACAACGGGAGAGCCTCCAGACAATGACATTAGAAACATCATGCATTACAATAAAACTGATGATCTACGAGTTCTAGCCGTACTCTGGGGGGCAGAAATGGAGGATACAGCTAGAAAATGTTACACTGATTAAATGAGTACAGGTCACACTATTTTCTATGCTATACCCTCTGGTCTTGTTATTCATCCAGACCACTTACATCTTGCTGCATCACCCGATGGAAGTGTGAGCTGTTCATGTTGTGGGAGGGGGACACTGGAGATTAAGTTCCTGTACATTGTTCATTTGTGATTTGCAAATTTAGATCAGCAGTGAAAATATCTGTGTACATTCGCAGTTGATATTGAAACCTAACATCTATGTTTTATATCTGATAGATTATATTTTTTTAAAAATCAGTTACTTGATAGATAAGTTAGATGTCCAGTTTCTTTAATATTAATTTTTCACATTTTCTACCAAAATGTTGTTAATTTGACAAAATGGTTATTGAATACAGAAACACTGATTTGTGAACATTTGACATGTTATTTATTGTATGCACTATCAAACTTAGTAATAAAGTTATTCAGTCAAAGGAAAAGAAAAACAAACAGTCCAAAAACTCCAAATTCAGCCTTTTTAACTTTTATCCAAACTTATATTCTAACTGTTAACATGAGCATTTGTCTCACTTTTAAATGCAAAGTGGACACGTTCTACTGTTTAGGTTCAGCTATTAGAACCGTGTGATAATTAAACCAGACATGTGCAAGTATATATATACATTAATGAAACATCAAGTAGAAAACATTAGAACAGCACTGAAATGCCCTGGAAAATGTTAACACAGCAGTCATTTCATTCTCCTTCTCATTTCATAAATAAATCAATCACACAAAGACTGAACCCACAGTGAAAGCAAACATGTTTTTCTCTGTGACTCTGCAGGATTAGCAGCCTGTTAGTGTGTGAGTTTTTAGACACTACACTTTGGCAAACATTTGTTAATGCCCCACACACTGTCACCATATCATCAAGTGGGATTACAGATGTTAAGATTTTGAATTTCTTCCATCAGCCATTAACTCTTTCAGCATGTATTCTCACCTCTGACAGTCTTGTTAATGTGTCAGTGTCATGAGCAGAGAGCTGTTCTTTGCCTTTTGTGAAGTTTCGGCCCCAGCAGTTCAAAGCCTCCTGATTCTGATGTTAATTCTTTATCAGAAACATGGCCATCCCAACCCACCGACTCCTGCTGGTGTTATCCCAACTAAGTATTTCACAGTATGGTGATGCTTATGATATGACCGTGTCTGTGCTCGGGCAACGCGGTTGTTAAGGTAGGTCTTTAAATAAAAATTCCAGTGCAGTCAATGATACAACATTTTCCACATTTCCTTTTAAAACATTTTTGGCATTTTTCTGAGCACAGCATTTCTGGTTGGCCATTTGATGATTGTTTTTAACATCTGTGCCATTACAGGAAGCCAGTTTCTTAAAATATTGGAGATGACAGTGTCTGTCACATTAAACCTGAAGGCAGTGTCCTTATTACTTATGGTCAAGCGCAGTTTCATTAATATAACTAACAGGTGATCTTCCAGCATCACCGCTACACTATCTTTCAGTTTTGATAATAACCACTCAAAAATAATAATGGTGAAACCAATAAAGAAAAGGAACTGTCGAGCTTTGCTTTTGTTTGGGTGAAAGAAAACTTCGTCCTGCCAAGTGCTGGTCATGCTGGAGTTCATTGTAGATGGCTTTAGAGACCATGACATCTTCGTCTGGAAGAAAGACATGAGAGCATTGATGATTAAAAACTTTATACCTTATGGAAAAACCTCAGTGGTTGTCCTATGAATGATTACTTTACAGTGCTTTGACACACAGGTCTTACAGCAGTGCAGCCTTGATAAATAAGTATCCAGAGGTGTGTACATTTTAGACTCGTGGACGGGATGGAGAAGACTGATCAAAGAGTGAAATCTAACTCGTTATGTTTTTGAAATGGTCACAATACACACCAACTCAAAACGTTTAAGTGATCATGAATATTTTATATTCTCCCAACAGGTTGCTAAACAAATAACCCAGATTACTGGACACTAATTAACCCCAAAATACTTTGGTAACTGTGGTTAGGTTGTTATGAAGCTATCTAACACTCACAGGAGCTCACAGCCATGTGTAAAACTCTGACTAGCTTCTTCTGCAGGCTGAGGATGAGTTGATGGCTTCGCAGTGCAGGATCCCCGGACAGCAGTGAGAGAGGACCTGCCGATAGCTTCAGCTCTCTTTCTTGTTCTGTTGAACCTACAGAGCTTGGCAACTGACGTCACTGTGCAATGCACTGATGGGCAGAGCCGCCATATTGGAAGGCTACAAACAAATTCAATGTTTGCTACTTCATTCAAAGTGTCATTGCTGCAGGCATCATCAGTTATGCTTAAAACAAAGTTTAAAAGAAAGTAAATTGTACAGAGATGGACTTCTACCAGATGCTAAGAAACGTTACATTGAAAAAAAAAAACAACTTTATTCGAAGTGTGGATCCTTATGAGGTACCAAAAAACGAAAGGATAACAGACCCTGACGCCTTATCTCCACTCACATTTCCTGATATTTTGGCATATCTTGTGTGTGGTGTCAGTGCCTACACAGTAACACAGTTTCATAATTTTAAGTCCCTGGCAGCACACGTATAGTTTACCAATGAGCTGGGTGCAGGAGCTGCACATTTTTAAGCCTCCAGACTGTGAAAACACCGTCATCCAAACAAAGGTTTGTAAGTGTTATCACCCTCCTAACTTTCTGTATACCACCACCACACAGTGTGTTTACCCCACATTATGTGTGCATTTTCATAAATCAGTGTGATTGCCAGTTGACATGAATGCTGGTAAATAACATGAATTAATGTGTCTGCCCGGGCTGTCCCAAGAGATCCGAGGCATTTTCAGACATGTACAAACAGATAAAACTGCAGATTTCAGTTATATATTTTCTTCAAATATTTATGTTTATATGGTCAAAAATGCTTGAAATTGGTGTTCAACATTCATCAGTCAGATTCCTTCCTGATGATAAACTTTGCCCTCTGTTCATTAGTGCCACTGGGCTGTGAGCTGAGGGTGGAAACCTTCTTGAAGACGACACAGCGTCTTGTGCTCTTTGCTTGTTGTGCCAGAGTAGCTCCCCAAAGAAACTTCGAGCCAGCTGTCAGTGAGAGCTTTCTAACGGGTGGTGACATGACGAGGGAGTGCTGATTTTCACTGACTGATCGGTGTGTGTTTGTCCTGTATGTTTACAGGTGAGATACAACAAACAAGGAGTGGCTTCACAAGATGGCGATCCAACCGCGGCGCATTGCGAGGTGACGCCACGTTGCCAAACCTTATAATCACAACAAGTAAGGACGGAAACATATCATTTAAGATATGCTACCACTGTTTGAATAGCCAGAATTATAGCAAATCAAGTGAGAGGGATTACCTTTCTATTTTTTAGAGCTTCCACACACTGGCTCTGCCTTGAATAACTGAACAATGAAGGAACAAAGTCTGGATTTTCTGGATCCATGGATCCTCCCCTGCAACAGATACTCAGTCAGCCCCAGTGATCTATTATGCTTAGCTAAGTTTGTGTTCAGTAGTAAAGAGAAGTAAAACTCATACCACAGATATAACATTCGTCTGTGCCACATTCATTCATTAAATGCTTGCGTTCAAACTGACTGATGCTGTCTGTAAGCATGGAAACAAACCAGTCTGCTGTTTGGTTTCCATGCTACGTCTGTTAACGTTGGTCTATAATGTTTACCATTATAAAACAGCCACTGAGAACGCTAGCTAGGTGTTTGCTGTCAATACAAACTGATAACTACATGACTGATTTTGCCTTAGCTTACCTGATATGAAGTGAGCTTTGCAAAGACGAGAATTCCTAAAGATTTCATCTGTCCAGTCAGTCCGTTTAATGGCTTGACCATAAACGGCTGCAGTTCAAAGGGCGTCTTTGATGACGGTATTCTATAAAAGCAAAGACAACTTTTCTTCCCATTTCTATTCATCTGACTGCATAACAAGACATTTCTTCCTTATTCTAGGTATTACTCTGGTTATACACTTATTTCCAGTGGTTTCCAGTGGTGCGCAAACTGGTGGTTTTTCTGCCACCAGTTTGCACACGCATTTAGAGTGATGTAACCATGACGTCCATTCCAAATTGGTCTATATACATCGGTATTATTAAAACACCCCCTCTCTCCTCAAATGCCTGCAGTCACCAGAACAGCATCTTTCCAGGCAGCTTATTGTTGTCAGTTCACAGGTGTCTTGCTGATGTCTACATGTTTAGTGTGCCTGGGTGTGTATTGCTGTATGTCATTAACTTGTCTTTATGTGCACATTCATGTCATGTTATTGTCTGCATGAACATACATTAATTGGAAATTAGGCGAACACGTGATGGCCTCTTGTTGACCTTTACATATTAAATCTACATGTATGTGTGTAGGCTGTGAATCTGTGTTCCTCTGTGTTATCTTGTGCTTTATTTTACATAATTTGAGGAAACATTTTTTGTGCGATTGTTTCCTGATTGTTAGAAATTTCACAATTCACGTCTCACTTTTTTAGCTGTTTATCATGTTTTTGTGCCTGGAGCTGGATCCGTGAGAAATTCTCTGCCTCCTCATCTTTCCTTAAAATTCACTCAGGCCCTCAGTGCTTTGAATTACCACATCGAGAGAGGGTTGATTTAGCATTTATTTATTCAGAGCGGCACTTAAAAAACAGTCAGGGGAAAGAGACTAACACACTGGAAAGACAAGCTGAGTGGGAGCTTGTGGGGGGAAAGAATGAGAGGAGAATTCATAGAAGTCAGAGTTTAACTGAGCGTTAACTTTTCCTACATGTTGTCTGATTAATTTATTTTAATCATGTTTTTCATTTCTTTGTACTTGGCCATTTTTTGCAACACCAATTTAAAATTTTTTTTTTTAAACAGTTTAAAAAAAAAAGAGGAAGACCTTTGGGTTTTACATCTGATTGCTTTATTAGGAGGCATAGATTATCAGTTATAAGCTGCTAAATATTTAAAGTCTGGATCTATAATCACATACTGATTCTCATCGGCTGGCTTATCTATGAGACAATTATGTTGTGCGCACAAGATAAAAAAAAAAAAAGTCACCTATTGAGAATTTTAGTTTGTTTTCCTATGATCTAAAAATGTTATGGTTATGTTTAAGCACCTCAAAGCACTTGGTTAAAGTTAAAACGCTTCACAGCTTTAAAATCATCTGCGCCGTCACAGGATCGTAAGTGCTGAAAGTTAAAGTCTTTACTGTACTTAAAACTGTACTGTTTTAAGATGCAGCACTCAAAATCAGAGGGTGGGATAAATTTTTATCCCTGAAAGAGACATGCAGAGGAGAAGGGCAAAATCTCCTCATGCCCCCTGCCTAATAAACCCTGCATCTAAGCTGCTTTGTGCCATTGCATGATTTACTGATGGCTAAAATCAGTACGGTCTGACATTATACACCAGTTAGTATCATGTGGCACATTAGCTGGTTTATTTAGATTTAATAATAGTCATTTTATAAGTTAGCCAACTAGCATTTTCACTCATACGATTTTGCCAACAATAACGTTGGCAGGTAAGATACAGTTAGCCAGCTGGCTGTAACTTGGCTACGCTACATGAATCTTGTGATGGTTAGTTCATAATGTTGGCTAACAGTCATTTGATAATGGCCCGCTAAGTTACCACAGAAATTAGATGATATAGCCGACCCTTTTATGTGAGATAGCTTGTGATTCATCCGTGTTAGCAGGCATGCTATTGTTAGCTAACATTAGCCAGAAACAAGACGGATTAAAACCTGAGAATCCAAAAGACGATCCTTTCATTAACTGAATGTCTTCCCGATGTTGACCATAGTTTTCCTCTGACAGTCAAATCCCTGTTTGGTCAGACGGGAGTCAATAGATAAAACTGGATTTCCTTTAGCTAATATTGGCTAGACATAGATTTGCTGGGACATAGATTTTACTTTTTTTGGGGGGCTCCTGAACATGATTTTATTTATCTATCCACTTTCGTAAGTACTGATTTGTTTCTATGCAAACAAAATAAGTATTTTCTGCCGTTAAAAGGTGAATAAGTCCACATTTGAAGACTGGAGGGGTTAGGGGAGCTGCTCACGCCATAATTTGAGTCGTACACGCCACAGATTTCCACAAATCATTTGTATAATTTTTAATATATTAATTACAGAT
>VVAS01060639.1:11620-23174 GCA_015103295.1 Ptychochromis oligacanthus
TGTTTGACATAATCCCGGTGTCTGTTGCCGTGGTTACACTTTCTTAATGTGCCATTGATGTGACTGTATGTATTAAAAGCGCCGCTGACTCCTGGCAAAACTTTAAATGCGTTTCTCTACCTCTCCCTTCCTCCTTTCCTCCCTCTCTCCCTCTCTTAGCGCTGTGACAGTCATGTTTTCTTTGTGTGTCAAACAGAGAGCACTTGTCTCTGCCACTTTGTTACTGAGAGGATATAACTGATAGCGGGTTATTTTTGGATTGCAAGTGATACTGGCTGATATCTTTTACCATTGAGGAAGCCTTTGAAAAGCAGTGCTGGCATCATGAATTAGAATTAGAATCAAATCAGGGCGTTATTTAAATGTTAATCAAATCAGCATTGAATATGTAATCAAAACTAGATTTATTGTTGTAATTCTCCTGCTGCTATTAGTCTTGTCTGTGTCATATCTCGTGGCCATGCACACTGAATGTGCAGGCAATGAGCTCCACCAGAGCAACATTATGACAGCATTTCATCTCCTCCCCTCGACACTGTGCTTTGGAAGATGACGGTAATTTGGATGAGATGTTTCGAGGCCTTGGGTTCTTCTCCCCCCTCGCTCGCCGACAGTCCCCTGTGCGCTGCAACATTAAAGCAAGACTGGAGCATGAACGTATGGCCGGCTATTAAATGGCAATCACACACAGAAGAGCTCTTTTATAGACGAACACATTTCTGCTTAATAGCTCTCGGAGCAGAGTCGTCCAAATATGACATTTCAAATGAAAGCCCTCTGAACGCCAGCTTCTATTAAAATCTTTGCTGAAATTTTTCAATTTGTCAGTTTTTATGTGATGTGGGCCAGAATGAAATCTGGATTGCAACCTAAAATTCTCAGTTTAGTTATGCGATCATGGTTTCAGGGTTCTCTGGCTCTCTCTAATAGTGTCATGCACAGTTAACTTGCCGGTGGTTGATGTTGAGGCCACTCTCGGCACCAGCTTAGCCCAGAAGCAGTGATCAAATCTGGGGAACCTTTTGAGCCTCTGAATCCTGAGATTACTCGAACCGCTCGCCCCCTAATGCCTGCTTGGGGGTGGAGTTAATGTCATCAGCGGGCCCTGTGCTCGCTCTTGGGAGTCCTGCTCCACCCTGCCCCATTAATTTCAAGTGCTACTCATATTCTTGGCCCCCTTACTTTCCATCTCTCAGCCCCTTCCCTCCTTCCATCATCACCTTGGTGCGCCCAGCCCAATCTCAGCGCTCTCCTGGCTCATTTTGAGCTGTAATTGGACAGGAGTCCCGGGGGATGTTCGTCAGCACGCCCCAGTGCCCCGTGTCCCATCTCCAGAGTAGAAACGCACCCAGCCATGGTCGATAAGCTGCGCTCCCCCCATCAGTCCAACATTCCTTACTCTGCTAACTTTCAATAGGCAAAATGACTGGGCCTCACTTCAAAACACTTGTCCTCTAAGAGGCCAAAATAGACCCACAGAACAGCAACAACACCTAACCCGCCCATTTCTTCTCACCGAAGGAACAGTCATACCAAACACACTGCAAAAACATTTTCATCATGTTCAATCGTGTCTGTCTGTAACCGAATCCTAAAAGATCATCCCTTAAAAACAAGTTAGTAAATGTGTAGTGCAAATAATTCAACCTGATTTCAATGCAAGTGCTTAAAGAGGACATATTCTGCTCATTTCCAGCTCCATATATCTTTGCATCGTATACATTTCAAAATGACCCATATTTATCTTATACTAAGCTTTAGTGCAGGCTCTTCAGTTCATAACTGTATGAAACAAGCCATGTTTAGCTAATGTACCTTTAAGGATACATCCCCTTTAAGCAGACTGTCTTCTCTTTGGCTGCCCCTCTCAAACAAAAGGTTTGCACAACAGATGGACTGGGCTTAGGGAGTTAGGGGGTTTGTGGACATCTTATTTTTTTTATGTTTTCTTTAGGTCAAGACCAGGTGCTTTAGTCTAGCTGAGAAAACGATATCACTTTCTTTGGGGTGTTTTTTGTAGGAAAATAAACCCAGGGTTCAGTTACAGATAAAAACAACTTATTTTAATTCAGTTATACATAAGAATGAAATGAGAATGAAACACATCAACACTTGTTTAATTAGGATATATAATTCTTGTCAGTTAAAAAAAAACTAAGAAGATAAACCTGGTTATGCTAAAGGTGGAGTTGCTTTTTTAAAACCTGACAACCAAAAAGTTAATGTCTTCTGCAATAATCTATAATGTATAATAAATAAAGCCTTGTATTACAACTGTAGTTCGGTATAAGATTTTAGATTTCCTGCGGGACCATCTGAGATCCTAAAATTTACCAGCATCACTAATTATATCACAGTTATGTGTGTGTATATGTGAGCGATGTCCTGCTTTTCCACAAAGCACCTTATTACGCTCATGCTTTCATCAGGCATGTAAATCATTCTGCCATTCTGCGGTCTCTTTCACCACTCTCTAGTGAACACACAGTTGTATATCTTTTGGTGTTGTGTTTGGCTCTCTCCCTATGCCAGCTTTCCCTCGAGCAGCATTTGTGCTGGTAATCTGTCATATGAGCCCATCTCATCAGACGCACAGGAACATTTGGAGCTGCAAACAGAGAGCCAGGATAACACCCTAAAAGCTTCCTGCTCCTCTCTTATTGCCCACAGCTCAATCCCAACTATCTCAAATCTCTCTCCTTATCTCCCCTCCTTTATTGCCGAAGCTTGACGGGCACTTGACAGTTTAGAAAAATACCCCAAATTGGGCCTGACCTGAGTGCTGTTGGCCACCAGTGTATACCTGCAGCTCCCCCCAGAGGCTGGCCCACTCAGGTTAAAAAATAATGCAGCGAGTGTAATTTCTGAATTTCGTCTTGATGATGAAGTTATTTTCTTTGTCTGTGGCCATCTGTTCATGCTGTAGAGCTCTCAGACAGTCTCAAAACATCCAGTTTTATATAATCATTCTCACTGCCTGACCTGTCCTCTCACCAGCTCTGCAACAATTACTGCTGAATGCCTGATGTGTGTATGTGTGTGTGTGTGTGTTTGCCTGTTGCCACGTAGAAAAGAGAAAAAAGCAAGCAGTGAAAGTGTGTGTTGGAGCTGTATTGGCATTCGCACGCCAGCGGATGAAAGCGGCGGCCCCGTTAATAATTGAAAGAGTACTTAACGACAGGAGCGCTGCCCTCGCAAGACAGCTTTTAATAACCAGGAAGGTTTCATATTTCTGGTTCTCCTCTTTTTCATCTCTGCCTCGTCCCCACCACTGCTGCTCCCCCCACCTCCTGCCCGCTCTTCTCTTCTTCTTCTTTAGAAGCTTTTTCAGCTCTATTGAGGAGCAAAGGATTGCTGCTGAAGAAGCATCTGTCGGCCTTTTAAAAACATAGCGGAAGAAAAGGTGTATGTGTCTACGTGTGTGCATTTACTCAATTAAAGTGGGGAACATTGTGCTGGAATGGATAGCGTGCCGTGCCTATAGACGGTGAAGTCTATTTATTACGTCTTCCACAGGATCCCTCTGTCCCTGCTGTCTAGTTGAGAGATATGTATTTGTTTATGGAAGCGCTCCGTCTCTACTCTTAATGCGCTCACCGCTCACCCTCATTAATTCGCTTGATGGTCTTTGATTTGCCGGGCATCACTAAGTCGCATTAAGAAATGTATTTCCCAGCTCTTACTTAACGATGCTTCCAGAACCAACGCAATTAAATGCACATTTAAATGCTTGAGGTTTCCCTCTAAATTCATGAGCGGAGACAGGCGCTTGATTAGTGCCCCACAGAAAATTAAGCAGCAAGGGAAAGGTGATGCTGAGGTTTTTGGTAAATGGCACCTTCTTTAGTGTGCTTTCCTTTTGATAGCACAGCACTCATCCTGCTATAGTAAGCTAATAAAGCATTTGCAATCATATTTTAAAAAGAAAACATGACGCCAACAGGTGGTGCTAAATATGTCTTCTAGCTACTCCTGCTTTGAAAATTAATAACTTATGTCTGCATTTTTACATATGGTTAGTTATTTATAATGTCAGCTTCACATAAATAAAACAAACATATTTTCCCATGTACCCCAGGTACAGTCTAGCCATGCCATATGTAATAATAAGAATAAGAATAAGAATAATTTATTTACTTATACAGAGCTTTTCAAAACAAGCAACAATGTATTTTATATACAATTAAAAGACAATAGGCAACAATTCTGGCAAGTCATTATACAGTTAGCCCAGACCTAGTCACCTTTAAGACTTTAATGGGGAATGACAAGGAGTTGAGTTTGTAGGGAGTCAGAGGGTCAGCTCCAACAGGACAATGATCCGAAACATACATATCAAAACTGGTTTTGAAATGGATAAAGCAGGATAACATTAAGCTTCTGGAATGGCCTTCCCAAAGCCCCGACCTCAACCCTATTGACAATTGGTGGACTATGCTTAAAAGCTGGGTCCGTGCCAGGAAACCAACCAATTTAAATGAACTCTACCAATTCTGCCAAGAAGAGTGGTCAAATATCCAGCCAGAATTATGCCATAAGCTTGTTGATGGCTACCAAAAGAGTCTGGTCGAGGTGCAACTTGCTAAGGGACATTTAACCAAATATTAGTGGAGGTGTATGTATGTATTTGTATGTATAATTTTGACCCTGTGTGCCAAATTCTTGTTTTTTAAAGTCATTACAGATAATCATTTCAAAAGAAAAGTTCAAAGAAATCATTACAAGCCCCAAAGTTCCTTGACATTCATGCCCATGATAAGTGTAGATAAACTTCTGACCACAATTGAAAATATGTGTCATCAGCATAGAAATGGTAACTAGTTTTAGTTTTTTAATAATATGACAAGTGGTGGCAGGAGTGTGCCTCCATAGTGTAGTGGATCTCACATTCGGCTTGCATGTTAAAGGTTTGATTCCAGCCGGAGACACATATCCTCCTAGGGGTTGCATCAGGAAGGGCAGGAGGGTAAAACTCAGCCAAATCAAACATGCGGAGCTACCTGCTGTGGTGACCCCTTGACAAGGGAGCAGCTGAAAGTTGCTGCTGCTGCTGCTTCTTCTTCTTCTCCTTACGACAAGTGGTGGCAAGAACCCTGTGGCATATTCTAGCCATACTTGAGTTGAGTAATTTCCAGTTTCCACACAGTGACCATTCCAAAATATAAAATGCACCAAGTCTGAAACAAAATTGAAACACATACCACTTTCTAAGATGTTCATATCAGAATATTACGGTCAGCAATGTTCAGAATCACAAACAGATACAACAACAGAAAAAATGGTGTGTTGCCCACAGTCAGCGACAAAGCGAATATCTAAGGAAAAACCAAGTAGTCTTTTTTTTTTTTGCTTTGACCTTCCCTACAACCCTACTTTTTTAACTAAACTAAATTTAAAAAAAAAAAAAAATTATGTTTTTCCTTTTAAGAAACCACTGACATGGTGACTTATCCTGAGTAATGAGGGCACTATACTATCAGTTTACTATCCGTTCTTCATTGTGTTATCGATTGATATAATCTTTACCAAAAACTGGATCAATAAAATTGCAAATTGTTGGCTACATTCTACCACAGAAGTGTTTTTGTCTTGAAATTAGAATAACTTATTAACTGTTAGTACTTAATAAGTCATCACTGTTTAGCCCTAGTGACTATTAGAACGTTATACCCTAGTTGTGTGACAGTGGGTTGACACTATCATACAACCAGGGTATAACGTTCTCTTCTAAAACTGATCTGTTAGGGGGTAATTATTTAGCAGCATGTGAAGGGTCAGCTACATAGTGAGTTCGTATAATCAACTTGTTGGATTGTAGAGAAATTAAGCAGCAAAAATGACCTGAGTGAATTTGAAAAGGGCTAAATAGTTAAGGCCAGAATTGGAGCGTCTACCAAATGACAAGACAAACCATGAATCAATGACAGGGTGTTGGTGAAACTACTGGAACAAGGACTTCAAAAAAACCTCCTGATCATTATAGTGCTCTTTACCACAGGACATTTTGTAGAGTTTATACCCTCAACAGTGTATTCACACACCCACTGCAAACTCTGCTGTCCACCTGTTTGGCAAGAATAAGAGAAATCCAGACACTTAGAAGAAAATTTAACATTGGTTGAACATAAATAAACAATGGCATTAGCTAGGTAAATTATTTTAAACTCAGCATGAAGTTTATTTAAGTCAGATCGACTACAGGAAGTTGCTCATCAACAAATGGCCTTTTATGGTGATGTACTGCCATTATACTTGCAACTGTAAAAGGACATGTAATGATCATGTTTACAATGTAAAATAATGACCCACTCCCCTGTATGTATACAGGAATGAATACCTCAGTATATGTACAGACATTGTTACCTCACTATATCAGTTCATTCCTCAATTTGTGCTCACTCATCTCATTTGCATGTACCCATACCTCTTGAGTTCTGCAGCTCAATGGGCCTAATTGAATAGTTGATCACATATTAATCTAATTAGTCTGGTTCAATCGTGGTCATTGTGCGCTGAATTCATTTCTTCTGTCTTGTTATTGTGTTCTCTCAGGCCAGAGGCTGTCATTGGCCCCAGATGGTTTACTATAGCTAGCGCCGCTGATTTAACTGAGAGCTTCTCCCTTTGTCTCTGGATCAGACCTCCATACTGCACTCTGATCACAGTGATGACAGAGAGGCAGACAGAGAGGGAAAGAGAGCGGGAGAGTGGAAACAAGGGATCAAGAGGGAGTGTAAAAAATGTTAGGGAGAAAAGGAAGAAAGAAAGAGGCAAAGAAGGATACCACCATTATTGTTGAGGGTGATCATCACCATATCCGAGTTTTCCATGAAAAGGCAACAAGTGGAGCCTAATGGGAAATATGCAGATGTATGCAAATATGTTGGATGGGTCGCCCAGAGGCCCACTGGGAGATTAAAGCTCTTCGGGATGGAGAGGGCTATGGAGGAGACTAGCACTGTGAGCTCAATGCAGCAGTGTTAAACAGAGAAACATGACGTGAACCAATTTTAGGCCTTGTTGTCAAGCTCATCGCCATTAATCTCACAAACGGATTCATGCTGATGACAGCACTCTACAGTGATCTGTCAGCTAGAATTGGTATCCAGTAATGTGATCCATGATGGACATCTTTAACTTGATAGTATCGCTACAAAGATGAAAGCCTGGTTCTTTCATTATTTTTTTTACAGTTACAGTTTTGAATGTGGTTACTTTTCTCCATCCTGCCTTGGTCTTCCAGGTAGATTTGATGGATGAGATCCCAGGGCTGCTATTTCACACCCTTTCACAGGTTGATCGGCTCAAAATGACTGTAGCAGTAGGAGAATGAGACTTAGAGGAGAGGTACAGGCACTTAGGACTTTACCCTCAAGCTCTCCACCATTCACGCTCCACTTCCACATTTGATCCAAGGCAGTCTCTCAACCCAAGTCTACAGCAGCTGGGATGGAAGTGTTGCTGAGAGTTACAGATGTTGAACAGACTGAGCATCGAAGTAAATGGATGAAGGCATCCCGGGTTAAAGTAGTAACCCTGAATGCCCTGAAAATACAGAAGCAAGTTAATTTGTCTTGACAATGCTAGGAGGTGACTGCAAGATTTCTTCTTTAGGCTTGGATGGACGAGGAACACAACTGAATCAACAATATAAAAAATGTATTACATCCTTAGACTGAATACACAAACCTGTGTGTAAAACAGTTCAACCATCAAATTTATCAAAATTTTTTATCAAAACACACCCCAGTTTCAAGAACTGGGGTGTGTTTTATCCCTGAGCAAAATGGTTTACTTTGTAAAAAACAGATAAAACTTTCATCTCTGAGGCCATTTTGATTAACTTCAATAGCCCAATATGTGGGTTTGTTATTAAGGGCCTTTTCACAAATATATCAGTGTCAGCACACATGTTGTCTGAATTGTGCCAATAAATAAGCTTTTTTTTCACAAAAAGATACTTCTGGTAATTTAGCATTTTTGTTATTATATACTTTGTCCAGAAGGACTCTCAGCACCGTCTGTAGCATGTGTAGAAGGGAAAGATCACAGCTGAGTGAATGGTAGTGTAAACTCAAGTTACTACACAACAGCGACATCAGTTTCAGTATACAGAAGGCTCTAGTCTAATATTTCAGAATGTCGGTCTTCATCACTTTGTAAATCTGTCATTTTGAAGGGGGCTTGTTCTTTGTGTTATTGGTTAACATAACATGCCTAACACCAAAGGGACCACTGCAGCAAAAAACCTGGTAAAAGTTTAATGATGACTACCTCTGGCACTAGAAACAATCATTGGCACTGCATGTACTCATACTGATGTATATCTCATGGCACGTAACCATCTTATATAAAACAAATTCCTAGGGATATGCTGCTCCGTTTTTGACCATCTGTGAGATTTCCACTATTTGGCAGCCTTCCATTTTTTGATATAATGTTATGACTAAAGCATTGTATGTGCCAGGCCTATACGTGACCCCTCTGTCTTAAAGCAGGCCTGCAATGGCAGGTGTTAAGTCTCAAATGTTCACATCCGCCCATGCGTATTTGGCAGCATCATAAATCTACAGTTTACTGTTAAACATGCCATCGTTTCACTAAGAGCACCTATAAATCAATACGCTGACGTTTACAACCTCACTCTCCCTGAGCTTGTGAAAGACTCTCACATGCTCTGTTAAGAATTTTTCCTTTTTTTTTTTTATATAACTGTACAATGTTTTGGTCCTTAGAGCTTAATCAAGTATTATATTCAAGACAAGAAGAAAGACCATGAAGTGGTTGGGTTACCATGGGTCAATTGGAGCTCTCTGAGTTTCTTTCTCTTGAACCCTATTAGAGCAGAACAGGGACGATGCCCTGTTTAATCCCTGCTTCATATTGGTTGTTAGCCTGGCAGTTTTAGCTTAATACATTCATACTGAGATAGCTGTACAGGCCTTATGCATTGGACTTCCTGCTGTTTAAATCTTTAACAGCCACAAAGAGACAGAAAGCACAGCTGGACTTAAGCGCCCATGTAAATTCCCTTTATGCCTTGCCACAGATTACCTTCCCTCACTGAAATTTCCAAAAGGCTCTCCGTTCAGGTTTTGTGTCATTCGCCGAGACTTTATTGGAGATGCTCCTTCTTAAGAAATTACTTTGTTGGGAACTGTTTTTGACAGTGGAAATAACTTTGGCTTGCTAGTCTTGCTTTGCCTTCCTTTTTACTTGCTCCTTCCCGTCACACTCAGCTCTAATTTCTAGGCCTGTCTTTCTTTCTCGTCTCACACACCAGCTGTGTCAGAGTGAAGTGAAACAAGATGTGATCAGCCTAATCTGATTCTCGTGTATCAGCAGACTCTTGTCTGTTTTCAACTTACATAACAGCTTAATTCTTCTCGAACAACACAGGGTCTCATTTCTCCCACTTTTGTGGCATGTTGTCATAAAGTGCAAGTGTTTTGGGACTTCTTCACTGTATCCATGGAGAAAATGAAACAGTGATGATTAAGCCACAAGGCCAGGTTCAGGCATGGCGCCAGCTGCTGATTAAGGCTATTACTTCATAACCAGCGACTGCTGTTTTCTAGGAAAACTCAGAGCATGACATATACCAATAAAGAAATCTTTAGGAGACCTAATGGTGTGGGGAATTGTCAAGCGGAAGAGCGGTGCTTCACTTTGAGTGTGTGTTTCTGTGTGTATGTGGGGGTGTGATAAAGGCTGACATCCCCTGGGCTTCAGACCACTCTGTCTGGACGTGCTCTTGCAGTGCTGCCTTCTTTAATGGTATTCTTCTGCACATTTACTCTCTGTCACATCCGTCTGTCCTTTTATCCATACATTTGTCCCTTTCTTCATCCCCCCGCTCTGCTTTACAAACGAGGTTAGATCTTGAATATTAACAAAAAATATTGATGTAGTGTCTTTACATAAATATATCTTTGTTTCAATTAATTTGAAAAAGACACAAGGAGTTTTGTTGTGCTTTACATTATGCGTTTATGTAATCCCAATTCTAATCTTCTTAGGTACCACACAACAAACAATGATCTTTACTCTGTTCTGATATAATTGTGAAGGAAGGAAAGGAGTTAACTAAATATTTCCCTAGCTGTTTCGTCTAACCATTAAATTTTAATTTGAACAACAATCACAGCAATACTGAGCACATAATAAAGACACATTACTAACACCAGTTTGTGTGCTGTACTTTGCAGTTGCCCAGTTAATATATTATTATAGTAGCATCCGAACTGAAATTCTGGGAAAGTTCAGACTTTGAAGTAGCATAGCTTTTTAGTGATAGGAAGAATGTTAGGCATATTCTGTCATAAATAGCTGTTCTATGTTGCTCCTCAAGTTGTGTTTTGTTTCTATATTTCTGTCTCTTTTTTTATGCTAGACTAGCAAATCTGTGACACCATGAGTGCAGTGGGTTGCCGGATTGATAACAATCCCTGTCATTAGGTGAAGGTCTACTTTTTGATAAAATAAAAAGCTGTGAAGCAAAACCCTGCTGTTTTACTGAACTCAAGTCAATAGTGAGTCACTGCATGCAAGACAAAAGTAATAAATGATGATCCCTTTTTAGTTAGAGTAACTAACTTCTTTTGAAAATGCAGTGTGGTAAATTTCTTGTTACTGCCAAAAGTAGTGAAACACCAGTGTTTCAGTAGCTAATACAGATGTTTGAAATAGTATTATGTTAAAAATACATATTTGACACTGACACTTTTTAGAGTAGAATTAGATCACACAGTTCAAAAATGTGTTAACGAAAAGTAAAAATTAAGCTGACTGGACTTGAAATTTACGTGTTATTTCTATTATTAGGTACTTTATACATAGTTGTGCTTTATCTACATGATAATCAGGTGTAAAAAAAAAACAAAACAAAACAAACAAAACAAAGAATATTCATTTCTTTTAAGCAGCTGAAGCAGTTGAGTTGGTTTGGAAGAGAATGTAATTCTATAACAGCTGGAAGGTTAAAGGGTTTAATTCTGAAATGCCTTTGCAATGCCCCTTCTATTTTACTTCTACATAGTGATCTCAGGGGTTGTGTCTGAAGTTTTTATAAGTTACTCAGTACTCTCAAAAAATCCTGAACATTTGCAACATTTGCTTTAGGCAGAAAGGGTTTTTGTCCATAAAAAGTTATGCAATAAATGTCAAGGGAACTACATTTGTCAGATAAATCACATAGCGGCATTTACAGCCAAGAACTTTCAGTGAAATGACTGTCCACTGCAACCTTCCCAGAAATGTCACTCCCCTTTGTGATTTGTCTAACTTTACGATGACAGGTCAAGACAGGACAAGAAATCTGGAAAAGATTTTTGCTTCTTGGTTATATTACCTGTTAAAAGTTATTTCAGTGTAATGAGTAATGCAACCTCACATCTCTTGACTTCCTCTTTCTCCACATGCACATATTGCGTACAGTTCTCTGGGCATAGTTTGATTCATATTTTTTCCCATATCCTTTAATCAAATACAGACAACTTAAACCACAGTCCACTTCTACTCACTTCATTCACACTCACATACATACAAATGTTTT
>VVAS01060643.1:0-11751 GCA_015103295.1 Ptychochromis oligacanthus
TAGTCATGCTGAGGAAAATGTGGTTTTGTTGTATTATATTTTATTTCCAGAGGTGGGCAGGTAACCTGAATAAACGCAAAGCCAAAATAAAAACATTTATTCAGGTACAGAGGGTTAGTTTAGCTTAGCATTAAGACTGGGAACAGAGGGGAAACTGCTTCTTATCATACGCTTTATATTTACAGCAGAGAGTCAGATCTTCTCATCTAACTCTCTGCAGGAAAAAAGAAAAACATGATTCCAAAATATAGAACTAGTCCTTCAAAATAAATAAAAATATGGCAGCATACCGTAACCTGTATGTGCGTGACAAATACTGATCTTTACATCTTTTCTTACAGCAACTGAATGCCATCATCGCAGCCTCGATGTCAGTCAAATCTTCCAGCAAGCTGAAGAAAATCCTCGAGGTGATTATTAGTTGTTTTTTTTTTAAGTGTTGGATGATAATGTTTAACAGTTAGGACTGCCATGTTTCAGTCTGAGTTCCAGGGTTCCCACAGATCATTAAAAGGTCTTATTAGGCATGGAAATACTGAATTTAAAAATAAAGTCTAATTTGTTTTAAAATGTCTTAAATTAATCTTTAAAAAACAAATTAAAAATGCTCAGACAGGGGAAATATTTTTTTATTCTTCAAAATATGGTGGCCTGGATGCTCAAAGCAAGCACACTGCATGTCTGCTGAATAAAAATAAAATGGGGAAGTGCAAATTCAATGAAAAGTGGTTGTTTAACCACGGATTTGAGGCTGTATATTACTACTACTGGCACTAACACAAATAATATGATGAGCTTTATTTATATAGTACTTCTGTTAACAAATTTACAAAGTTCAAATATTTTGAAATGTATTCCATAGACTGTATATAAAAGATGGATGGACACAGACACAGAGACAACACCCACTGGTTTTAGACTTATTTTGAAGCCTCAGTGTTAGTGCTTTGGCTGCTTCCACTTGGTGCCAGAAGTAGGTGGAGGGCTAAGTTATCGTCTAATGCTAGAAAGCTTGGTTAGGAAGCTGCATTCACAAACTGTGAATGTGTGGTGCAATGCACAGACACAAATATCTGCTTATTAGTGCGAAGTGAGAGACTGATAAAATACTAGAATTTCACTCACCAAGACTGAGGCACTGACCTCTTGGATGGTCTGTACCTCACTGCAAGCCCTATTCTTTGTCAGATAATTCCATTAAAATGCTCCAAGAGGCACCAACAGCACAAACACAGTGGAGAGGTCCAGTTCAGTGACTCCAATGTGTGGAGGTGAAGCCATGTGTACAGCATTCAGCTACACCTCCTGTTACTGACACCGACTGCGCCCCAAACTCCAGCATCCAGAAGGATGAGTTATAAAAAAATCATCCACTATACAGCTGTTATGAAAGGGGAAACTATCCATAGTGGGAAAACTCTCTTTTGTACCAGGCTGTAAACATGCTTTATGATGCCATGAAGTTGGACACTTTTCCACTGTTGGAGCCAGCTTCATGAGGCCATTAGAGGAACTTCCACGTTGGCTTCATTTTTTAGCCCCAGAAGTTGCCGCTTGTTGTATATGATACATGGAGTATTTTTTGCAAAAAACGTATTCAGGCTTTGTGGCATCATGGGAGTCACGGTGGTGGAATTCAATTTGAGTTCCAATTAAGCAGTTCTGACAAAGTAGCCTACAAAACTTAGCTTGTTGCAGACACTAGGATGGACACATTTTTTTAAATGTTAGACTGAACAACCCATGTCTCTAACCCTGAAGAATTTATGTAGTTTTTTTTCTTCAGTTTTGGTTGTTAAGTTGTTGCTAAATATCATTTAAAGCAGCATTAAAGAAGTCTTAAAAGTCTTAAAAACTACCTTGACTTAAGCTGTAGGAACCCTGTGCTTCTCTGCTCTGTGCCCTCCTGACTTTACATCCTTTACCTTTTCTTGCTGTATTCTTGCTCTTTATGATTTACAGTTTTTAGCAAAATGTTTTTGGAGTTGGAAATTATCAAACCTTGAGTTGTTTGTGGAAAGTTAGAGTTTTGGTCCTCTGTGGAAATAAAGTTTTATAAAATAAAACTTGCTCTTCTGTGACAGACATTTTGTCACTGCAGTTGTATTTTTAAACCGTTGTGGGCTGTACATCACACTTTTTGTAACTTTTTGGCACATCTGATAGCATACTTTTCTGACACTGTTTCTGATGTAAAGATCATCTTGGCGTTTGGAAACTACATGAACAGCAGCAAGCGAGGGGCAGCGTATGGCTTCCGCCTGCAGAGCTTAGACTTGGTGAGCAAAATGAATTTTGTTTTTTCTGCAGCTACAAACAGCTGTTTGCTGAAGCTTCTATTTGTGTAGATAATCCAAGAATCTTTTGCACAGCCTGTTGTCTTCAATCTAACATCAGACCTTTATTTTCACTCTTTGCTGGTTCTTCTAAGCTGTTGGACACCAAGTCTACCGACCGCAAACAGACGCTGCTAGACTTCATCGTCAACATCATCCAGGAGAAATACCCAGAGCTGCAGTCCTTCGACACAGAGCTGCACTTCCTGGATAAGGCAGCCCTGGGTAAGCACATCATCACGAGTGTAATTAGTGAACTTAATGATGGTTGAACTCCTATCGCAGTTCACAAACATGCGATATTTAAGAAGACTCATTACTTTCCTCCCAAACTAAGTAATTAGTAAATTACCTAAACTGTAGAACTTTTTACTGAACAAATCAATATTCTAACCAAATTTGTTGTGCACTGGCCTGTAGTTAATGCATGTTTCTGACATGTGTTGCCTTGTTTAATGTCTTCACCATCTGCCTTTCTGATTCTTTTTTAAACAGTAAGTTTTTCTTTAGATTGTTTTAAAAGTTTTAAAGACTTGTGTCCAAGATGCTGCCCATATTCCTTCGATAAAGCCTCAATCTCACAGGCCTAGAGGCCGGTCAATGACCACCTGGCAACCTCTGAATGCGAGGGAAAAATATGTATTCCCAAACAGATTGGCGAGTGGCTGCTGAAGGTTGCTGCACTGAAAACGTCCTTGTGATTGCTTTGGTTGTTAGCAGTGTGCCCCAGTTGCCTGTAGTTTGCATCGAAGGCACTGGCTTGTCTGCAAACACTCGCTAACTAACCACCGAATGGTAGTAAAACCTGAAAAAGCCCAACGCAAACCGAAAACGGAGACCATTCACCTTCAGAGTAAAAGTGGTGCCTCACTGCTGGAGCCAACATGTTTCAAAAGGTGCAGCCTTTACTTTAAAGGCAAACGTTCTTTGTTTTCGGTTTCTCTCACACTCTTCACAGTTTCACAAATGCTTGGAGAGTACTTGGCGAGTGTTTGCAGACAAGTTGGAGTCTTCCATCTAAACTACAGGTGACCGAGGCAATCTGCTACCAACCAAAGCAATCACAAGGCTTTCGATGCAGCACAGTATACTGCGTTGCAACCAATTTCAGCTTGCGACCGCCACTAAACTCCAAAAACATTCACCAACCGACTGGGGAATACACATTTTCGGGGTCTCTAGGCATGTGTGACTGAGGCCTAAGGTTCATTCTCAGTTCATCCTTCTGTCTGAAGCTGTTTTTGCTCCTCCCCTTTTAAGGCAGCCTTCTTCTGATTGGCTGCCCCTCATAAAGAAAATGTTTGAACAGCAAGTGGGTGGGGCCTCCATGTACCTGAGATGACCATTTTAGGAATATTACTTGTCTGAAGCCTGAGCTTTTGGCTTTACTGTGACCTCATTATTTGAAACTTCGACCATGTTTAACAGTATATATATATAAAGATCCATTTTAATAGAATACATTTTAGTTGAAACTGATGTATAGATTGTAAATACACTGATGATGAAATATCAAATGTTAATGAGGAGTTATGACAGCAGGAGAATCACTTTATTCATGCAGGTTATCTTTCCTTTTACCCTGTGTGTGACCCTTAAATCAGCTTAAATACCTTATAATATAATTACTGTTTTATCAGCAGTGATGAGAATGTTAATTTGAAGCTCCAGCTCACCTTTTAAAGGACACTGAAGTCTTTTTGTCTCTTGTAGTTTCTGTGGACAGTATCCTGCAGGACCTGCGGGCTCTGGAGAGAGGCATGGAGGGAACAAAGAGGGAGTTCTCCATAGAAAAAGACAACCCTGTGCTGCAGAGTTTTCTCAGCAGCAACACTGAGCTGCTCAACTCTCTCATAGCTGATGGAAAGACTGCACAGGTCAAATTTAATTACCCAGATTAAACTGTGTCAATATCAGAAACGTAAAAAGTAGCTGTCAAATCATCATGATTATGAGTTGAATTTTTTTTTATCTCTCTTGCAGGATGTGTATGACTCAGCTGTGGAGTACTTTGGAGAGAACCCTAAAACCACTCCACCCTCCATGTTCTTCCCTATTTTTGTCAGGTTCATCAAAGCATACAAGGTCAGATAACAGACAGTGCAGATAGCTGCTTCACTGATATGAGCAAACAGCTTTTACTGTATAACTACAGCCATCAGTGAATGCTTATCATTTGACCTTAGTACCACTATTATTGTGTTTGACAGCAAGCAGAGCTGGACAACGAGCAGAGGAACAAACAACATGAAGTTCCTTCGACTCCTCCTAAACCTGAAGTCATGGGGAACAAGGTGGGAACTCAAAATAAAGCATAAGCAGTCAGAGCAGGAAAAGTACTAAAACAAGCACTAACAGAGATTACCCAAAACATGACCGTGCAAATTTGAGATTATCTCTAGGAATTGCTAAGCTGTGTGTCCAGAAACTTTTCAAGGTCATAAAGGTTATTTGCCCCTGAATAATTATGTTGTTTTGTCATTTTGCAACATTACCTTGAAATGTTACGGTAGATTTTCTCATTGTGGCTACCTTAAACCTTCTTCGTTGGTCCATTCTTTACAGGATTTCATCTTTAGGTCCATTCTGTCAAAGGTCAATAAACAAAAAACCAAAGAAGTTTGTCCAAGTTTGGAAACGCCACTCTAAAATTTCTGAACCTTTAAAAAATACTTCCTCTCTATGAAGGACAGAGTGAAAAACTCTTTTCTGAAAAATAAAAAAAACCCTGTTTCCTCTGGTGGAAACACAGGTAGAGGACCTTAAGGTTCTCAGTTCAGGGGAAATGTGGCTTTAATTGGGTTGAAGTATCTATAAAACCTTGTGTAGTGCTCCTAGTCAACCGTTATAAGTATCCACAACTAGTCCAAAGAGGGATTAACTATAAACAGTATTGTATCTGGAACAAGTGTTGTCTGAGACCAGCTTCAACTTTCAACTTACAGGACTTAAAAGATCTGCAGTTAACTTCTTATTGCAGATATCAAAAGGGTTCCATTAGAGAGTTCAGGCCTTGGTAAAGAAGAGCAAATCTGTTTTGGTGACATGCAAAGGACAAACAACAGATTAAGCAGTTTGTAGTTCATCAGTGTACATTAAAGAATAATTATTTTGATAGTTGTCTCTGCAGTTTTTTATCCGTTATAATATATTATAGTCACAAAACTAAGAATTGGTGAAATCTAGGAATACATCAACATTACAACAACTACAATAATATGAGACTGTTCTGTCAGGAAAAAACTAACACAACAATAATAATCAAAAGAGGTGTACAACAAAGGAGCTAGAAGGGTCAAACTTTTCATACATTAAACAGACTCCCAAGTATTCTTGCAAATAATTACTGAGGCTGTAACACTTATAGTTTTAGCAAAGGATGTTTGCTTACAGCCTGACTGCTTTTATTTCTTGTCCTATCAGACTAACATTAAAGTTGTACAGGTTGTAAAACACTTTAAGATCATTCTGTGAGATTGTAATTTTTCAGCAATAATTTTCTGAAATTTGTATTCAGATATGTTTGATTTGTTGCTTCAGGGTCCCATGATGCCCAAACTGCCCCAGATGGACCTGATAGCAGAGCTGAAGAAGAGGCAGATGTCTCCTCTGGTGAGGGAGGGGAAGGACGGAGCCATCGAGGACATCATCACAGGTACACAACAACCTGTCTGTCATACTGCATCTTATCTGTGTTGTGAACTGAAACAATCATCAGTTCAATTTGAGGCAGATGAGAATCATCAACAACTGTGGAATACATATATAGATACATCCCTTTGATTTAAAGGAATAGTTGAACATGTTGGAGATTTGTTTTTTTGAGAGAGAGTCATGCAGACCCAAAGACTGGTTAGTGACCCCATTGTAGCCAGGAAAAACTGTGTACTGTATTCCGTGAATGGCTGGCGAGTTGTTGCATGTCATTTGTCGCTTGTCACTTGGGACTGTTTGCCTTCAAAGTAAAAGTTGCAATCACAAGGAGGTTTTTGGGGCAGCACTGTATACCTCTTGGTGCCTGATTTCACCTGCCGACTGCCATTAAGCCCCAGCAACCACTCGCCAGCCAGTTGGTGAATACAGATTTCTCCCTAGCAACCGGAGCTTGTCAAGAGGTCCCCGACCAATCTAGGCCTACGTGACTGAGGCCCTAAATAAACAAGAAACAACATGATAACTGTTGTGCTTTAGAGGTGATGGTAGATGTAGTGTTCAGCTTGGAAAGACCATGTTAGCAGTTTCCCTTTGATTCCAGTGTTTAGGCTATGCTAAGCTAAGCTACGTTAACTACTTCCTGACTTCAGGTCCATTTTTCATGGACAGTCTAGTCCAGAATTTTTTATTTCTGTACCTTATACTGTCACATTGTTTTCTTTGTCACACTAATCTGTCTCAGTGCTTTTACTTTCTCATTTAAGCTGCTGTTAAACTCATATCTGCACTTCTTAACATTTCCTCCTATTTCCTCATATGGAGTGTTTCTTTTTTTATTTCCTCAGTTCAACAAACCTTCACTAATTTCTTCTTCTAAGGCTTATTCCACTTTCCTGTGTCCTTGTTTGTCCCTCCTCTCTTCCCGTCCCTGTTTTTTTTTTCCCCTCTGCTGTCTTCAGCGCTGAAATCCGTGCCCTTCACGGCTCGCTCTGCCAAACGCTCCTCTCGTCTCTTCTGCGACTCCGTCTTCAGTGAAGAGGTGACGTCTTAAAATCCGCCTGTGCTGACAATGACACTGTTGTTTGTATTTTATAACCAGGAAGAGGCGGTGGATACACGGAGTGTAGAGGTCACTTATAATGTTTGAGCCCAAAAGCATTTGCTCCAGTTGTGGCCATAAGGCAAACTCACCTTTTAAATGACTTCAGTTTACAACAGTGAATACAAGAATAATGAAAACACACTATATTGTACTGAAACCGCATAGAAACTGTCCTGCTCTGCCTTCTGAAACACAAATGTATCCCAGACAGTCTGCCCTTGAAGGAATATTTTGGGTGCTGTTTATTGGATTTATGCCTTGTGACTGAGTTTTCTCCAGAGATTTTCTGCCACACTTGAAACGGCTTTCAAAGAGGAAGAGAGGAACTGATGTTTGTTTTCACCAGCAAGTCCTGCAAATTAAAACACAAGAATATATTGTAGGTAGTTTGTCTTGGCTTTTCGGAACAACCCACACATTCACTGGTCTGTCACCAGTATATACTGTAACAGCGCTGGATGCTCATATGTTCAGTAAATAATGACTAATGGAAATATTGAGCTCGGCAAGGCTTGTTTTAATCTGCATTTATGTAGTGGTACATCCTTCTTTTGTTGGAGAGAATGGGCTCAGCAGGGCATTAAAGGAAAGAGCTTTTAGCACCATTGCCTCACTTACTACAGGGTCCTTGTTTCGAACACACGCAAGGTCCTGTTGTGTGGAGTCTGTATGTTCTCACTTGCTTTTGCTGATTTTTTTTTCTGGAAGCTCTGGTTTCTGTCAAAAAAACACGCTAGGTTAATCCTGCTGATGTCGGCCCAGGACACAAAAGAGAGTTAATCTCAAGAGGTTTCTTTTCTTTGTTAAATGAAAGTTTGTGTTGGGAGGCTTCACGCTAGGCAGGCTGAATTTAAGTTGCACAAATGATAATAATGGACATAATATGCTAATTCTTAGATCGATAACAACAATTTAAAAAACCTATTCACCCACCCAAAATGCTTAAACCTCTTTCCTTTTTATTTCAGTCTATGGTAGGGGCCATAAAGCATCTCTGTACTACTCTGTGCTGTTAAAAAATATACTTCTATCAGTCCTTTGAAAAGTGTAGCAAGGTTAATGAAAGTCATTTTATGTAGCAGTAATCCCTGTGAGTCAAAAGCTGAGACCCAGGAGGAACTGATGGACTGCACCAGGGTCTGGTAACAGATAAATAAGGATTGTTTGAAACTGTGAATAATGCAAAGTCACTCTAATACAGTCCAGTAATAAAAATATGGAGCTGTAAATGAGCAGAATACATCCCCTTTAACCACTGAAGAAAGGATATGGCTTAAGGTCAAAGCATGTAGATGATCAGGAGGATTTGTAGAGATGCTGAGTCAAAGAGTAAAAACTTTGAGCTGGAAATCAGCATAATAGGTCCTTTTTAAGATTCAGTGTACACTGTGTCAAACCTGTGATAAGAGTCAGAAGAACACACAAAATAACCATAAATACACATAGAATAGGCACAAAACACAACAACAACAACAAGAACAACAACAAGAAAGTGGCACACATTGACCACAAAGACGCTTCATTTGCCCACGAAGACGTGCAAAAGTACCACAAAGACATGGAAAACAACTGATAGACAAAATAAAATGAGATGCAAAAGAACATGATAAGGAACTTAATGTGTTGTTGTTTTGGTGGTCTGTGTAAGAGGACTCAGGGGCCTTTTACAAGCTTGTGCTCAGGGGTTCATTGTCCCAGAATCCATCCATGTCTAACACAGATTGTAATTAAGATTTTATTAGACTCATCATGCACAGTGTGTAGTTTTTCCTCAGCTTAAAATCTGCCTTTTCGGGGTGGCAATCATAGAGCCAGGATGGTTTGGCAGTGACTCTTTGTTACCTTACTTACCAGACGTCCACACATTTGATAAGCAGAAATGTATCTTATGCCTCAGTAAATGAAACCCGTAGGCCCATGTGGTTCTGTGAAAAAGCGGCTTTGACATCTTTCAGTGTGTTGTTCTGAGGCTTCCTGTCTCAGATGGATTATTCGTGTGTTGTTCTCTGTCCTCCGCCTCAGATTTAAGGAATCAGCCATACAGACGGGCGGACGGCGGCCGACGCAGCGGCAAGTGGAAACCAGGACAACACCTGCAGGTATCCTCAGACATCTCCCTCTGAAAAGCAACACTGCAGACTGGACTGATGATGCGCTTTACAAGCACAACATATTTAACTCACTATGGTGACGATCTTATTGCTCTCAAGCATGTGGATGAATGCAGAGGTGGAAATGCATGCAACAAGATCCCCAAAGAGGTAAAAACATAAGCTAAAGTGAATTTCACACACATTTCTACTGCATTAGGGCACCTTTCTGTATAAACTTAAAACTGACTGTAGAAATGTTCTGTGATTTGAGTAATTAAATGTTAAAGAGAGCGAATTATTAGCTGTGCTCTGTGCTAATGACACTGGGTGTCATACATGGTAATCAAGACAATTACATGGAAGAATGAGCCATTCAGCTGAGAGGTAACATGAGTGCTTCATTACTGCTGCTGATATCACAGCGTCGCCTAAAAATGAATCTTCAAAAGCATTAAAAGAAACTGATGGACAGAACACTCATAAATCATTTTGACATTTTTTTTTAAAGGCTCGAGACGTGATTTTTTTATTTGGTTTCAATTTAAATAGAATTTTAATCACAGCATCCTGTCTCTCTTTCTGTGTCTGTGGTAGGTCTCAAAGGTTATGGGAAAGATTTTTAATATATTTAAATTATTTTTATTACTGAAGTGTAAGAACAACAAACTTCTACTTTGCTTCTGCATTTCAACAAATAAAAATATTTTATACTGTTCTGTGTTCTGTATATTTTTGCTGTTTACATTTTATGATGGAAGAAAAAAGGTCTTGAATTACATCCCTGACAGATGATGATTAATGATGATTAATAAACACAGTGTATATTAGAAATATACAAAGTTAAAAATCCACAAACCAGGTAAGCTGAAAGAAAAATAAAGATCTGGATGTTCCTGAATTGTTAAAGCTGAAAGAAAATGAACAGCATGAGATAAAGAGGTTCTGAGTATTAAGTTTGTCCACCTCTTGTTTGACTGCTCCTGTTTCACCACCAGCTTCAGTGTCTCCTCAATGAAAAGAAAAGTTTCTCCACTTCCTCTCTCGTCCACTCCATTTCATGAAGGATTTCCTGCAGCCGTCACAGCAGCCGGAGTCTTTGCAGTTTGTCTAACAACACTTTCTGCCATGTATTTACTTAAAATCTCTCGGACTGTTTTCAGCTCTTCCGCCAGCATTTTCATTCTTTTACTGAATTCTCCTCCAATTTTCTGCATCATAGCCATTTTTTTCCATCTGCTTTATTTTGCGTCATCATTTGAGAAGACCACCTGCTGAATCGTAACACACCCTGCAGCAAATCCCACACCTACCCCCTACCTAAGCCAAAAATTCCTCCGCCAACTACTCCTACAACAATACTGCTTAACAGTCCGACAGTTGCACTGACAGCATTAACATATCATGCCATAAGTTGCAGCACTAACTGCCCCCCAATGCCCTGCATTGTATTGTACTTACTGAAACAGACTAGTTTGTCCTGTCTGGTCACAAGCAGCGAACTGTCATACTATCATACTTTTTCCATTTTGCGTGAACATGTTTTGACTTCACTGTTACAAACTGCAGTAAAAAAAAACAAAAAAACATTCTACATTAGTGTACTTTGTAAATACAGTTAAATACTGTAAATTCTGTTTGTAGGGAGAAAACTATTAACAGTAAGTTATTGTGCATTTATAGTATAGTATAGTACAGCAGACTAATTCATTTAGAAGTGCTGTGATGGTTATTTTGTGTTTGGATGTTACTTTGTGTCTATGTGTGATGTTTTTTCCAACATATGTGTGGTCTAGAGCATTATTTAGGGTTTGTACTGAGATAAGTGCAATTAGAATTGTATTTTACATTAATAAACTGCTAGTGGAAAATACCATAAAAATAAAATACCAGTAGGCAGTTTTACTGTAAGTCTATTCTACAGCTATACAGTAAAAAAAACAGCTGTAAATTACTACTGTAATTTACACACTATAAAATAACATTTAAAACTGGCTAATCTAGCTGCCAGTACTTTACTACAATTAACAGGGATTTCTTAACAAGCTGCTGCAATATTTTCAGCCCAAAAAATAAGTGCATCATCTAAGAAAACTCACACACTCACATTATAAGCGGAAGAAAATGGATGGAAGAATTTGCTGTTGGTGAAGCATGATTTTAGTCTCAGTGCAGCTTCTGTAAGTTCATCTGTACTCACTGTCTGTTGTCTGTCCCACTTGTTTCAGTGAATCACCAACTGTTGTCCCCTCTGTGATGCCTTTGGTCTCATTTACCAGAAACAGACGGTGCTCAAGCAGAAGTAGGTAAAGTAACCTACTGCCTCAGTTTAGAGGAAGTGTAGGAGTGAGAGCAGTTGGGCTGGGCAGAAAACTCTGTTTCAATTCCAGATGCCTCAAGAGCCAAAACAGGGAAGAGCAGACAACTGCTACACACTGCTTGACTTGGATAATTAGCACAACAGATAAAGATGTGCAGTGACAAACTAAAATATGAAAAAGTGTCTGCCCCCTTCCTGATTTCTTATTTTTTTGCGTGTTTGTCACACTTAAATGTTTCAGATCAAACA
>VVAS01060675.1:4966-17743 GCA_015103295.1 Ptychochromis oligacanthus
TCTTTTTGCTTCTCTCCAAGATATTAGGTTAGGGCTCATTCTATGGTTGGAGTTGTCACCAGTGATGACTTTAGGGTTTAGATCATGACATATGTGAAATTCTGCAGAGCAGTTTTTATAATATAAGTAGCAGCAGTGAGTGATGAATATGGGGGTTTGTTACACAAGTTCAGTGTGTTGGATGAAGTTAGAAATAAACTTAAGATTTGGATTCTAAAACTGTATTCTCACAAGAAACATGTTGGAAGAGGATCGTGTTAAATCAGAAGATGGCAGCGTAATCTATTCATAACTTCACTGGCATTCGATGAGCTGTGAAACATTCATAACTCAGTCCCATTTCAACATTAAGGCATAAGAGGGATATTTTCTTTATTTGCTTGATACCATTTTTTTTTTTTAAAAGATATGTTTCTGTTAATATGGAATAGCAGAGGATTTTAATTTTACTTTGCATTCAACTAAGGACAGGCCTACAAGTCCTTAGATGCAGAATAATTCAGTGTGTTGCCAAGTTACATACTCTTGCACTGATTACCAGATCATGCACCATGTTTAGTTTGAGAAAAATGTTATTAGGATTACATCCATTTATGCTATTGTTTTGGACATCAGTGTGGTTTCCTTTCATAACAGAAAATAACTATCAGATATTGGTGCATTATAGAGTAATCAATTTTGAATAAGCAGGGGGATGTTTTTCCTCTCCCTGTATTGTTAGCCTTGCTTACAAAACCACATGTGGAGGGCACCTGGAGCACAAGGACTCAGCATAATGTAAGCACCTCTTGCATCTGCATATTTTAAGGTTTTTGCTCTATTTGGATCTCAGCTGAATTTCCTGTAAAATACAGTTTTGTTTCAGTTGGCTGAGGTGTGGAAAAATCTGAAGTGACTCATTTTATATCTGTCAAAAAAAATAAAAGCAGCCAAACCATAGTAAGAAAAAGCAAGATTGCAGAAGTTAGTCACATGTGATGACAGCAACACAACATGCCTTTTGAAGTGATCACACATCTGTCAAGATGCCTCTAATAGGAACTCCTTTGATCGCAGAGTCGTTAGAACCATTTGAGATTCTGCCAAGTTAGGCTGTGCAGTGACAAGCCTGCAAACATGTATGACATCTTTTGGAGAACGTAACATTTTGATTCAGCCTAAAGAAATGCATTTCTTTGATCCAAGGTTGCTGTTAAAGATTTAATGTATGTGGGAAGGAGCATACAAGGCGTGACAAAAACTGAAACCATTTAGAATATTTTGCAAAGAAATTCTTTAGGAAAATTTCAAAGCAAATATCACACTCCAAAGAAAAAAGTGGAGAAACTACTGGGGAAGGGGCATGCTAGACTACATCTTAGCCAAATGACATTCTAACAGTCCCATGACCCCCTTGAAAACTTTAGAACAAAAGACTGTTTGAGTTGCAGATGTTCAGGTCAGAGACCTGCTGTTTCTTGTAGAGCAGACATCACTGCCATCTCATTAGGTCTTGTAAGAATGAAGCACATTGCCCAAAATGCTAAGCCACTTGATAACCCAGCAGATGTTGTGAACAGTGATAAAAGAACCAGACTACAGGATAGTGGTTAGACACTTTAATTCTGACAAAAGATGACAGAAAATATCCTCCATACATTGCATCAGTTCAACTGCATAACTGTAAGAAAGGACATTTTATGTTAGGCACCATGAGAAAACACTCCAGATATTCAAGTCTGTAGAACATTGTGACCTACCTGTGCTGGTCCCGTTTAATGCAAAGGCATCAGAGACTGATGTGCATCCACATATCAGCCAATTCCTCTGAAAAGGCACCCTCAAACTGTCAGCTACACTGCATATCAGACCATGGGTTTGTCTTGAGCAAGCAGCACCATTGGCATCTGGGTTATTGAGGGGTGTTAGGATAAGCAGCAAAGTTCAGGCAGGGATGTCAGTGGTTTTAGGTTCACTTCAGAACAAGAGTCCAACTCAACCCTAACATTAAGTGGCAAGATTAGCCTACCTGACTAATCAATTTACAGAGTTAAAGCAATTTGTCCAGCTGCTAGGCATCTTCTTCCCAAACCCCTTGTGTCATGTTTTAGTTAGCACCCCTGCTAGCCAATGCCAAGAATACTTTAGACACTTTAGTTAACTTCTGCAGCCAAGAAGTGCAGGGAAGTTCTTGGCTGCATGACAGGCTTTAAGCAGTCAATGAGAAATCAGGGTTATTTTATACTCATAACACCCAAACTGCATTAAGAAAAAAGCAACATGTCATGGCAGGTAGTGATCTCACATCACAATGCAGCCTTAAACAGCAGGAACTCTAATTAGAAATTAGTTTAGTGTGGCATTCAGCTAAGTTTTATACAGAGTGGAATGCCTGCAAACATGTGCATCACATGCAACATCAGGGATGTGACATTTTATTCAGAAAAAAAAAAAACAAAAAAACCCACTTTGCTGGTAAAGCTCAAAGCTGTGGCAAGCATGTCAAGCCATAGGAAGAGGGGTATTAGTTGGGGGACAACATTTTAAGGCTACAGTATTAAGTTAAGGAAGTGCCTGACATTTAAAAAAAAAAACTACTTTAAGATGTCCAGTTTAATATGAAGTTACTGTTGAAGCTGTACAAAACTGAAATTTAGGTTATATGTCAATTGTACTGTGGGCTGCATATAAGAAAGCTATGCAGATACCATGACTTCCTGGTATCTTAGCCCAGACAAGATCTGGGCCTAGTCTGGGCTACATATGACACATTGGAGAGGGGGGGAAGAAAAGGATAGGCCAGATCTGGCCCCAAATGCCCAATACCCAAAAATGTATTCTTGCTTAATGAGCATATAGACATGACTGAGTCCTGTCATTAGCTTTTGTAAAGTTAACCAGACTCAAATGCCAAACTACTCCCTCATACAACCTGAAAGCAGCCACTCAAATAATCAAACTACAAGATTGATCTCTGAAACTTTATTTAAGGCAAACAGCAGATCATCCTCCATGCAGTGTATAGCTGTAATGAAGGAAATGTTTGCTTTAAAATCATGGTTCCTCACAAAGAAATGCAATGTGATTAATTTAGTCTGAAGACTGTCGTGACCTACCTGTGCCCTGTTAATCTATGGCTGGTGTCTTCCATCTCAATCTGAGGTTGGCACATCATGGACGTTTGGCCAAGGTTCAAAAGGTGAAGGCTGTTCATGTCTTGGATGAGGTACAGTGTAATGCTCCCAGTCATCATTCCATGTAGGATTTATTTGGGAAGTGTAGTATCCACTGTAAGGGCTGACATATTTTGGATGATGTGGTCTAGATGGGTGTTTTGGTACACCTGGCTTTGGAAGTGCCAAGGACTGTTTGATGGGGACTTCATAACCAGGTTGTTCAAAATGATGGTGTGAGTGCCAAGGTGAAAAGGCTGGTTTGCCATGTTTTGGCCTTGTGTGAACTGGCACATAAGTGTGCTGTTGTCCTTGATGACCCAAACCAATACCCTCAGGTCTCTGTAGACTTCCAAAGTGATGAACCTGGCTGCCTGGGTGGTGTGGAGATTGAGAAGCATGTGAAATGGGAACAGATAAGCTGAAGTGGTAGCCTGGCTTGGAAACCACATGGGCATCGGTCCTAAGGGGACTATTAAAACTGTTCTGGATATGAAAACCGCTTGGTCTGTACCGAGAAGGATTAGAACCGTGTCCATTGGTTGAGTGAGTGTGGGCAAAAGGAATCTTCAGGCTGAAGTCAAAGCTCCTGGGCTGGACTATGGGATGGTTTCTCTGAGCTCGAGGCTGGAGCACAGACATTTCCATGGGCCTTTGGGGGGCAACATTAGACTGTTGCTGATATGGCCTCAGGGCTTTGGCTTGAACCTGATCATGCACATTAGGGGCCACATTTCTGCTGTTCTGCCTCAGAGCCTTCATGTACTGGAGAGGGCGATGATTTCTATAGCCATACACTTCTTGGTTCTCTCTTCCACCCAGCCATGCGCTAGGCTGCATAAAACTACTGCCTGTAAGAAATCAGTATGAATAGCAAAGATTAAATTGTCAAGTTGGTCACACTCAAAACAAGTCTGTTTAGATAGGACTTGAGCCATCTTGAGATAATTAAGCAGATTTTGAAATATAGCAATAGACTCAATATTTGTACAAAACTACAGTAGCTCTGCATTGTTCACATTATGTGATCCCACTGCCCTCAGCTCAGCCACTGTCAGGGGGGGAGCAGTTTTAGCACTTCCTTGAAAGCAACTTTATTCTGTTTGGCTGCCACTTGCAAACAGGTTTTAACAGCAGGTAGGTGGGGCTTCTCTGCTCACAGCTAGTGAGACGTTGAGGTTCACACAGTCAAGTGTAGTCAGACTGTCTGCAGCTGGCTTTTAAAAAAGCTCCCTTTAAGCTACATTTAGTTAAATTAATGTGCTCACAGCAACTTTATGAAAACGCTAAACCAGTTGTCAGTCAGCTGGTTCAGGGTCAGCAGGAGGGGAGTCAAACTCAGTTTTAAGAAAACCTGCCAGCAAGTGGGTCAGGCTTACAGAGTCCATCATTTTATTTTAGCAATTTCTGGAACAGGAAAACAGTTTCCTCATCCCAAGGTAACAGACTTCACTAAACCAGATTTCTGAAACTAGGCCCAGAGGGGGTGTAGGCTACTACAAAGTGAGATTAATGGGTTAGCAAGACAAGCAGACCCCAAAGTCAGTGGCACAAGGGTGGCTCTCTTTACCAGGCTAGATCACCATGTAACTTATACTGACCACATAATAGTCAACTAGGTAGTGTCCAATTCTTTAGGGCCTTCTGGTGACATTTCCCAGTGTTGGGGGGATAAAAACTTAGATACCCTGCTTACTTTAGTCAGACTAATTTTAACCTGCTGACTTGGACATACAACATGCCAGCTTTACACAAACAGCTGTGTTCTGAAAAGGCACACTGCAAGTTCTAGCATCCATTTTGTGGCCAACAGCCATTTTATCTGAAGATGCTATCAAAGCAGTGCTTAGAACAAAGCATACAGGCTGAAAATGCCAAAGAGCTCTGCACAGTTGTTTAAGGTGTGAGTTTAATGACAACCATTTGGACAACAGTGTTCCATTGTCAGACACATTACAGCAGCTTAATATTCCATTCATCTAAAAAAGAGGGGGTTAGAAATTGCCAGTGGGACTATTATGTGAAATGCTGTTAAAACTGCTTTCAAAGACTCCTGAATTATTAATGTTGTGTTTTAGTATGTTAGCCATTCCAAGAGTGCTGTATCTCCATCCTGCATACCCAGCTGTAGGCCTGCAGCCCTTCTTAGGCAGCTCTAAAATAAAGTCTGCAAACTGAACAGATATCTATAAGAGCATGCAGGTCTCACACTGAAAGGTTGCATTTCATTATATAGTAGCATCAAATAAGTGTGAAGCAAGTTATTTTAGCACAGGCCTAAAATGTTATTTGCAACTTGCTTTGGACTAATTCAGAACAGCAAGTGATGATTCAGGCTTACCTCTGGGGAAAGCTGAGGAGTAGTTCACATCACTCAATACACAAACCAGCAATAATCTGTTAAACAGTTAGATATACAGTCAAGATAAACAGGAGGTAAACAAAAAGGTTTACATATAGGAACTGCAGCTCATAAAAAGTTTAGTTTCACATTTATGTTACCTTATAATTAGGAACCTGGCAGCCATGACTGCTGCAGCTGCACTCACTATGTCCTCACAAACCCTCTGTGCATGTAGAACTGCCCTGTCAGGTGTGGCTCCAGAGAGCTCAAACTTCCACAACTACACTCACCAGTTACTCCAACCAAACACCAGTGTGCCTCTGAGTCAAATGTTTAAGATGCCGTTGTTTTTATGGGTCCTTGCTACCAGCAGGTGTTTTCAATCAGGCGTTTTTGATGAGCGGTTGAGCCCCTTCCCCATACACACGCTGCCTCACACAGGTGTGACCACTTGATGTGATTGATCTAGCAGAGAGCACTTACCTGTCCCCTGGAGAGGATGTAATCAATATGGATTCATTTATTATTGATTGTCCCAGTGCAGTGCTGCATTATAGCAGAGCATTTTTCTGGTCAGAATCACAGTTCCTTTGTGTTTTAATGCAGTTTAGTTTGTTTTTCACTCAAACGTATGTGGAAACAGAAACACTGAAGAGCTTCACTTCAGAAGATCAGCGCCGACTCTGCTTTCCACAGTCAACAACAAAAAGATTAAAATGAACTGACATGACAATCCCAAATCCCTAAAATTGTGTTGGTTAGCGATAACAAAGCAATCACTACCCAACAGCAGCATGGTGGCACTGCTGCCACACAACTGAAAAACATGCCAGGTTAATGCTGACCAGAATGCTCCACCTGAAGAGTGGACGTTGGCTGTGATCCCTCATCAAGAAGAAGGTGAAAAGAGATTCAGGCAATGAAGTGTAGCTCTCACTTGGACACTATGGAAAGTTCTGCCCCAGAATGCAAAAAGACTCATGACATGGGACTGTTAATGCAACTTTCACACACCTTCTGGATATTATTTTTTGAATTCTACTTGGTATAACAAAGCTTTTCCGTCTTAGCATTAGAAAAGCATCTTGTTAAACCATTTCCAGTTCTCTCCGTCTCACTATCCATGTCGTTTACGTCATATCATACACAAGATTAACAAGTTTCTTTTATTCAAAACTTCTGGCTGACAAAATCCAAGAATGTGGAAAATCTTCTTTCATCTCTGCAAAGTGTTTTTTGATTCACTTCTTAAAGCACCAGGTTTGCATTGTAAGGGTACCAACAATAGCTTTAGGCAACAATAAAACTGTATTAAGAAGCTATGCAACAGCTCTCACAGCTACCAACCACTTCAGATGTTATAAAATTAAATTTGCATGCACAGTAGTCCAACAGTCTGTTTGGTACTCCAGTCACAACAAGGCAAGCTGGCTTGTGGAGCCGTAAAGATTGAACCCCCGGCCTCGGCTGTGCTTTCTGCCGTGATGGGCTGTGCAGTCACCGTTCCAGCTTAACAATGATGGATCTGCACAAGGTGTTGACTTGTTTATTTTGACTTATTTAATTTTTTTGCCACTTTATTTCCTCCTGAGGGTGCAAGGTGGCAGCAGCAGTGATTGTGGGTGGCTTTTTGCTTAATTAACTGGTTTGAATTTAACAAGCACAGCATTATCTGTTTACTGTAGCTGCAGGTGAAGCCTAAAATCCTGTCGCCCATAACAAAAATGACAAACCTACTGGGACCCATCAGCACCTCGTTGCAATTAATTACACCAACCACAGTTTTGAAAATGAAAGCAGTCAAGATATGGAATCCAATTTGTATCGGAATAAAGGAAAAATATATTAAATATAAAAAAAAAAACAGTCATTTTTTACTTACTAATTACAATTTATGAGACACACAGTAACAATTATTAATGTGTTTTGATTCAAGTCTTAATATTAAATTAGAAAGATAATGATACTTTGTTCAGACTGCAAGCACATCAGTTTTATTCTTAAATCCAACCTTTAGGATAGACTGTTTTTTTCAAGCCACCAGATTGGATGGATTGTTGTGTCTCCAGCTCAGGTTAGGGTTCTTGTCCATGTAGTCTTCTATAGCACTCTTAGTAAAAGCACTGATTCTATGACTAAGGTCACAGTAGGTTTTGTTGTCACTGATGCTTTGAAATTCATTTCATGCAGCCAGCATGTGTAGACTTTAGACATCTTTTGTGGAAATCTGAAGCAAATTGAGGTGTACATAACTAGGTTGTCTTTATGAGTTTTATTTACCTTTGCAAAGGGGTCAAACAACATTACAGACAGCACGACAGCAGGCTGCATGTTCTTTTGACAAAGAGGAACTAAAATATTTATAGAGACCAAGTTATCTATCTGCAGTGGTCACAGAATGCTGTTAGAACACTGTGTAGTTAAAGATAACTCGTACATCGATATGCATTGTAGCAGAAACCAAAATTTTTCCATTACATTCCTCCCTTTTGATCACACAAGTACACTGCATTTACAAATATGGCACAAAGGCACAAACAACAGACCAAATAATATAGACTCCATCTAGGTCATCACTGTGTGTGTTACAGAAAGCATGTTGTTTTTGCTTGCATAGACACCCTTTGTAAGTGTCAAGCAGTTATGAGAAACAAAACAGAGACAAAACATCCATTTTACACTGAAGCGTCTGATTCTTTATCAGAGTTGAGATGAGGTTTTAATCCAGTCAGGACTGGAGTACAAGTCAGGCTCGGAGTCAGGTGTACACTGAACCAAGTGGGCTGACAGGGAGCGATCAATAAACCTTAGCAACATCAGACTAAGACACAGTACTACACAACAGAGAAACAATTAACACTGGACATAATGAGACCACATATGAAATTGTCTTTCAGGAGTGATGGGGTCTGCATTTATCAAACTGAGATATGGATAGAGAAACCCTATCAGAGGCCTAATCATGATCGTCTTCTTCTTCTTCTTCTTCTTCTTCTTTCGGCTGCTCCCTTTAGGGGTCGCCACAGCAGATCATCTGCCTCCATCTCACCCTAATCATGATATTTACTGTAATTTCAAACCACCTCCTGGTTTGGTTTAGGTTTTATTTGGCCTCCAGACTTAAATACAATAAATAAATAAATGAATAAATGAATGAATTAATAAAGATAGATAGATAGATAGATAGATAGAAATTTTGTCTGTCAGCTTTGAAAACGTTTTTAATGCAGCAAAAAGCATTATCAACTGCTTTTTTAATATAATAGTGCTCTCCAACACCAGTAAATGAAGAGAGATCTGCCTGCTTACATTTTTCTTTCCTATTTAAGGCTCTAAACCTGAAATGCCTGAAATATTTTCTTTTCATGTTTATTCTAACAAATTGCAAGTGTCTGTTGTTCACCTTAGCCTGGTAGTACAGAATTAGCCAGATGCTCCGTATTAAAGGGAAGAATTATAAGATGACTAATACTGATTTAATTTAAGTGCTCCTATTTAGCTCTTCTAGCCAGTAAATAAAAAAATATTTACACTCTGTAGCAGTTTGTAAAACCATTCATAAGTTATGAGTGCTATCAAAAACAGTTACCAGTGGTGGTGGGGTTTTTTTTTGTTGTTTTTGTTTTTGTTTTTTAGTTTAAAACCTCCCAGAATTTACTAAAGCTACAACAGAATATACCCCCCCCCCTGCTATGACTTTATGTCCAAAACGTCTGTGTGTTGTGAGATATCAATCACAGCTGAACTAGGGATGGGCCGTACTTTTGTGCAATACCAATTTATACCACAAGATGGTATAGTGAGTCAGTGTAGCACTTCACAGTTTTAAGACCTTCAATCCATCTGTTTTCTTACCACTTAGGGTCACAGGGTGAGGGGGAATTGGAAGTGTGAGGACATATACCAGATGTAATAAGGTGAGAGGCACAACCATTCACTCTCACGTCCACACCCAAACACAATTTAGAATCCCTATTTAAACATACACCCATGGAGGCACAGGAAGTACCTGCCCTGATGTTAGACCAAATACTGCATTTCCTTGTTTCTTACTACACTAAAACTGGCAGTTGGACTAAAAGTTTCTGTTAAAGGCTGCTCCCTGGTGGTCAGAGTTTTTTGTAGATGGTAATTACAAAACGTCCCAAAAAACATTAAACATTTCTAAAACTGTTTATGGACTTCTCAGAAATTATAAATAAGGTGACTGAAAATATTATATGTAAAATCTTTTGTTTTGTCACTTTATTTTCCACGGGGCCTCGGTGAGATGTTTAAAAATTGAAAGTATGTAAATAAAAATGATTTATGAAGTCAGATGTTAAGAAGGAATTTATGCATTTATTTGCATGCTGAGTGACACAAACTTGGCATAAATGGGCTTCCATAGCATTATATATCAGATATGACCAGATGGACCAGAGCTAACACCCTGAGTTACTTCCTGTCTAAAGAAACTGCATTGCAGTGCAGCTGAGTCTTAAACCCCTGGATTATAAACTGTAGCTTTGTTTACTGATGGTCTACTGTCATTTGTTTGGCCTTTGCTCTGCCTATATGTATTCCCCTTGTGCTCTCCTCCGGATTGATTCCTTTGTGTCATCCCGCTGTGGATAAATGATGTTGTTTGCCCCTCTGACAGCCAGTCAATACCTCATTTTGTTTCATTTTCAGGTGCTGCGTGTGCGAACGTATGCTTTTGTTTACGTTTGTTTACGTATTTGTGAGAAAGCTCTCATTGACTCGGTGGCTAATTGCTCTACTGATTAGGACTTCATCCTCACACTGGCTGTGTTGATTTAAACAACCCAATATGTGTGTGCTTGTATGTGCGTCTGGAGCACTCGTGCCTTTTTGTATGTGAACAGTTGTCACAAGCTGCAGCACAGCACAGTGAGCAGGGCTGAGTGGGTGTTACGCTGGAATAATGATGACAAAGAGCCACCTGTCAGAGCTGCGGCTCTTTCAGAATGTCATTTCACACTGAATGGGTAATCAGGTCGGCGGCGTGAGAATTGGAAGGCTGCAGAATTACAGGCTTCTCAAACTTTTTAATGTCAAGTATCCCCTCCGAGAGGCAAGGCAGGTACACATGGGGGAAATAATATGGTATGGGACACCTGTCTGAGAGAGGGGGACTTAACAGTTATTAGATTTAGTGCAGCACAGAGGTGTGTGTGTGTGTGTGTGTGGATGTGTTGGTGAATAATGAGGTGGAAACAACAGGAAAACCAGGTTTCTATTCTTTGCGGATAAATTATAGGGCTGCTATCAGGCGACTGATGTGGTGCTATCTAGAGCTAATTGTGCATGAATTAAGTGGATTCGAAACTTTTTTAAGTGAACAATCCAGCCCAAATGCCAACCCGACCGACCATGGGTGGGCTCTTTGAAAAGTGACTTTGAAAGTGTGGTTTTTTTTGCTTTCTGCCTGAGCTTTTGATAAAATCAATCTGTCATTATTAGTAAGAGGCTTCCCCGCTGACCCTTTCTCCCAGAGCAGGGGTCAGCACCCTTTACTATAACAAAAGTAATTATTGAGCAATTTGTGACCAAAAGGAAATCTGTGTGGAGCCGCAAAACATATTTGAGCCTTCTAATGAAGGCGACGCAACCTGTTACAGTCATGGTAAAAAGAAATATGCCCTCTTTAAATTGTAAGGTTTTACCTATCAGGACAATAATCTGGTTCTTTGCAGGTCTTAAAATGAAATGAATACAACCTCAGATGAACTAAAAAAACATGACATATTACACTGTGTCATTTAAAATGCAGACGCAATGTGTCTTAAACTAACCACAACCTTACTGCTTCGATAGCAATTAAGAGGGGAAGTAGCAGCCGGGTGCTGCTAATCAAATCCACTTGATTTATTGATCATCAGCAAGTGCACTTCTATAAAAGCAGAAGTCTTGGCAGTTTGCTGGTCTGGAGTATTCAGGTGTGTGTTAACACAATGCCAAGGAGGAAAGACATGAGCAGTGATCTTAGAGGAGCAATTGTTGTTGCCCAGCAATCTGGGAAGGGTTATAAGGCCATTTCCAAATATTTTAAGTAAATCATCTACACTGAGAATGATTATTCACAAGTGGAAAACATTCAAGACAGTTGCCAATCTTCCCAGGAGTGGACGTCCCAGCAAATTCACCCCAATGATCAGAGAAACTGCAAGAGGTACCAAGAGGTACCTCTCAGACTTTACAGGGCCCAGTTAGCATGTTAAATGTTGAAGTTCATGGCTTGTTTGGAAGAATTGCCAGGAGAAAGCATCTTCTCTCTAAAAAGAACATGGCAGCACAGCTTATGTTTGCAAAGCTGCATCTGAACAAACCACAAGACTTCTGGAACAATGTCCTTTGGACAGAAAGATTTTAAACATGCTCTTGTATTAAATATTTTGCAAAGAGAAACAACCATTTTTAAATTTTAGACTTTTCACTTGAGTAAAAATCTCAATTCTACTTAGGTAATAGCGTCAAAATATACTTAAAGTGCCTAAAGTATAAATGCTTACTATGCAAAAGTTATATACGTATACATATCCATTTTTTTCCTAGCTAATCCAATTTAGGGTCGCGGGGGGGCTGGAGCCTAACCCAGCTACCATTGGGTCATTTGTGTATCACTTTAATCTTGGGTCTGGAGATGACTTTATTACTCTACTACTTGGGTAGCTTTTTCTATAATATTGCAGCACAATCAATTAGTAATTTATTTATTTATTTATTTTTTTTATCTGCAATCAAAGCTTTTAAAAATGGAATACAAAGTACAATATTTGCTTCTAAATTATACTGGAGTAGTAGTATAATAACATGGAAATACATAAAATATAAGTACATTAAAAACTGTACTTTAGTAAAATACTTGAGTAAAAGCACTAAGTATTGTATCGGTTGTTTAATAACAGAACTACTAGGACACTGTCTTGCCTATGAACACATTATTTTCTGTTACTATGTTAAATGGTTATTTCACTTAATTACTTACATTCACATTGTTATTTATTTATTTCACAATTTCCACATTTATTTTTTGGGAAGTTTGAAGTGGGTGGGGATGATGTGCTCTTTTCCATCAAAAGGTGATAACAGGAGCATATATTTTACTTGCATGTTTTCACACAAATTTTAAAACATATCTGTACGTCACAATAAACTTTTTGTTTTTGTGAGTGGCATGGACAGTCTTAGGTATATAAACTGAACAAACACAGACAAACAGTACTTTTCATTTGTGATAGTCACACAGTGATAGTAATTAAAGTTAGCTAACAACTT